>JABUQX010084293.1:0-12500 GCA_015478945.1 Trachelipus rathkii
ATATATATATATATATATATATATATATATTATATATATATATATATATATATATATATATATATATATATATATATATATTATACTATATATATATATAGTATATATATATATATATATATTTTATATATATATATATTATATATATATATATTAATATATATATTATATATTATATATAATATAATATATATAATATTATTTATATATTATAATTTATATATATATATATATATATATAATATAATATATATTATATATATAGGTATCTTATAATATATATTATTATTATTATTAATTATTATTATTATATTATTATTATTTTATTATTGATTATTTTATTTATTATTATTATTATATTATTATTATTATCCTCTTGTACCCAAGATTGGGTGTAAGGTGTGTAACTCACACCGGAACTAGCAGTAGCAGAAGAATATGATGTAGTCGAAAAGAAGCTAGCCTACCGCCCCTTTATACCTTTTAAGTGAGAAGCCGTCGCAGTCAGAAAAATCCACCTAGGGGCTTCAAGGGACTGGCGACGTACTCACATGTGGCATCTGCGTCAATGTGGGGTTCATCCCCTGAACAAAACCAGCAACCATAATTACAAAACCCCGAAATTCACTCATATTATGCACCTTTTCTCGCCTCTGCCAACCTCACATTCCTCTCCTCCAGGCATTCTTTACTGATCAATCACTTTTTCTTCGTCTCCCCAGCCCGGTCGATTTCCCAACACACTCACCACTATACACCCGTTTAACAACGACTATCATACATCCTTTCCGCATGACCAGACCATTTCATAAATCTCGTTTATTCTCTCATTTACTCCTTTCTTCACACCACACAACCCCATACAGTGATTCCAACCTTTGTAATCACGGTTCAAGAAATTGAGTGTGATTGAGGGCTTATGTGTTGTTTTTGGTGTTTATATGTTGTGGAGTTTTGTTGTTGCGTCTTCAGTTGGTTGAGTGTAGTATGGTATGTGTGTGTGTGTTGTGAGTATTATGATGATGTATGTGGTGTAGTTTAAATCTTTCGGAAGGTTATTTCTCTTATGGATGAAGAGGATCTTGAGAGTGTGTTTGGTAGATGTCGTATGTATAGTGAGTGATGAGTTGTGTAGGACTTTTATATCTTGGGATTGAGTGAGTAGTGTGTGTGTACAGAAATAATATAATTAATAATAATAATAATATATTAATAATAATTAATAATAGATTTTAAATTTAAAATATCTATAAAACATACCTGTTAAAATTTGAAAGCTGGAGTTTGCGGTTTAGAATCGATTAATGGGAAATTTGTGCTTGATGCTTGGAGCACAAATATTGTATGTTAGGTCTGATGTTTGATAACGCAACAGGCATATTTTCCTGAAGATTCAACAATCTATTTCTTGTTTTGCATTTTATTGTGACCATTGCAGAGAAAGCTTGTTCACAAAAGTATGATGTTGAAAATGGCAAAAGGAAACTTGTGGCTTTTTCTACTAGGTTAGGATACTCTTTTTGTATGCTAAGCCAAAAATCAGCCGCTGATAAGTCAGTTTTGTCAAGTTTAACTTTCAGTAAAGAATCAGAGCAGAGATCATTAAATTCGTCTCTTTCAGTAGCTGTGAAATCTAGTTCTTCAGCATATCTGCCTTGTGAAATGGGGAAACAATCCACTCAAGATTCTTAACGGAAAGAGAAGGAAAGTACTTATCTACTGCATCTTGCAATTTTGATAAATGATCAAGAATGAGGTCTTTTAGCTTTTCCTCGCCATTACATTTCGAAAATTTTAAAAGGGATGGAAAATTTGAAAAATCACTTTTCTCAATTGCAGACTTCCAAGAAGCTACCTTTCTCATGAAACCTTTCATTTCATTGGTTGAAGAAACTGTTGTTTCTTGTCGTCACTGTAATGAAGTATTTAATACATTTAGTTTACTAAATATATCTGACAGATATGACAGCTGTAAACACCAATCATCATTTTGCAGCAACCTAGGAAATGCATCATGTTTCTCTTTCTCAAAAAAGACTTTTGTTCTTCTTTGAGTGGTAAGAAGCGGTTCAGTCTCTACAACGAGATAATTAATGAGATATATTTGGGTGCATCCATTTCACAACATTTTTTCAAAGAGTCTTCACTTCAAAGGTCGCGATTTAATGTAATTTATCATCTTCACAACCTGATTTATAACTTCAGCGAACTGCTCACCACAATTTTTCCCTACTAGTGCTTCTCTGTGCAGAAAGCAGTGAGTTATTTTCAATGATACATTTTCCTGTAAAGCTGGCGCAATAAATCCTTTATGCTTTCCTGTCATTGATGGTGCACCATCAGTACATATTTCACAACAGTCGTTCTATGAAAGACCATGGTTATTGAGATAGGAAGAGACGGAAGCGAAATTATCGGTGCCGGTACTAGTTGTTTCCAACTCTTTGCAAAACAAAAGCTGCTTCACGATATATTTACCGTCAATAAATCTACAGAATCCAAGAAGCTGATTTTTGGCAGTAATATCAGTACTTTCATCTATTTGTAAAGCAAATTTATGGTGAGTTTTTATTTTATCTGTGACTTGTTCATTTATATTTAATGACATTTCAGATATTCTACGGATAATAGTATTGTTTGAGAGAGAAACCTTTGAAATTTTGGTATAGTTTCAACGATAATTTTGCACGCCGGGATAATGATATCCTCTCCAGCTGTATGAGGTTTCATTTTCTTGGCGAGCAGTTCGGCAACTTTAAATGAAGCTGCGAGAGAAGCGTCACTTGTGGTAAATCTCTTCAACATTCTATTACCAACTTTTTCTTGATTTTCTAATAGCCTTGAAAAATATGAGCCAGGTTTCTGGGATACACCTGGGTGCTTCGTAGCAAGATGTCTCTTAAGTTTGCTGGGTACCATGGCTTAGCGTTTCACCACACACTAAGCACAGGGGACATGGATTATCTGCATCGTTGTTCCATGAAAATCCGTAAGACAAATAACTCTCTAAATACGTTCTTTTCTTTAAAAGAAATTCTTTTGATGTTGAAGATCCAGGAATGATAATGTTCAAATTACTCTCACTTAAAGTAGGTGGTATAAGTTCGCTCTCCTATTTCTTGAAAATTTTAGAACATTTCTAGCACAAATTTTAAAACAAAATGGAAAGCAGTTTTAAATTAACAATAGACATAGACTCATAGACTTATAGAGGTCATAGAGACATAGAGCATCTTACTGTCTTACGCCTGGCAGAGACCTTTGTCCTGAACTTATACAATATATATATATATATATATATATATATATATATATTAACTTTAGTATATATTAAATATAAATATATAATTGAATTATTCTAAATTCTTTATGAATATATCTTTAATCTATTTATCCTTTATGTATATACATATATCTTAATATATTATATATATAATATATATACTATATAAATATATATAATATATATTATATATATAATATATATATATATATATATAATATATAATTAATATATATATATATATATATATATATATATATATATATATACAGAGGTGGGCACTTCCGCTCTTTAGTCCGCTAGTCCGCTAGTCCGCTCCGAGCGGACTACCAGAATAGGTGCGGACTAGCAGGTGCGGAGTCGTCAGGAAATTAGCGGACTTGCAAGTGCGGATCAAAAAAAGTTTCCGCTCTTTTGTTCCGCACCTTTTTAAAAAATGAAAATATAGTTTACTTATTAAGAATTCTTATTGGTTATAATAAAGAAATATAATTTTTATTTTAAGTTTATAACTAATTATACTTTTAGTCTAAGACTTATTGTTTTTTAATAATTAAACTTCCAAAACCAATCTCAACCTCCTTACAGGTACCATATATAATAAATAACATTTAAATTGATTTTATAGACTGAATGGCTATTACCCTCATCTACTAACTTAATTATTATATATTACTATATGATAATAGGCAATATCTAAAAAATCAATTCTGTGTAAAACCAAAAATATATATAAATATATATATATATAATATATATATATATATATATATATATATATATATATATATATATATATATATATATATATATTATTTATAATGAATTCAGTAATATATATATATATATATATATTATATTATATGTATATAATATATATATATATATATATATATATATATATAATATTATATATATATTAAAAAATTTAAATATATATATATTATATATATATATATATAATATATATATAATATATATATAAATATATATATATATATATATATAATAATATTATATATAATATATTATATATATATAATATATATATTATAATATATATATATATATATATATAGTATACGGTATATATATTTTGGTTTACACGAATGATTAACATATATATATATTATATATTATTATATATTATATATATTATATATATATATTATATAATATATATATATATTATATATATATATACTATATATATATAATTATATATAATATATATTACTAGCTACGAGCTGAATAACGTTAGCATTAGCATCGGCTCTGCAGGAGTCGAGGCTTTCATGGATTCTACTAAAGTCTTGGACGAAATAGACCTTCTTATGGTTGGACAGGGTGTTCAAAATATTTCAGAAGGGAGGCAGAATGATTTAGGTTGAGACCTCAAATTAGCAATTGGACTGCTGGGAAATGAACTAACAGCACTCCTCTCACCAAGGACATCTTTCCCTTTCAGCATAGGCAGAATTTGTTGAACTTGTTCATAAAATATAATACACCTCTCCCTAGTTCTGCGGCTGTAGAGACGAATATTTAGTATTGGTGGGGATATTTTGAAGGGCAAAGAGGTCAGCCTTAACTGCCTTTAATTTTGAGCAGCTAATCTTTTTTGAAAGGTAATATGGATCTCTTGTCCTTTGAAGACGACATTGAGGAGGAAGTGGAAAATCATATAATATTATAAATAATTTTATATATATATATATATTATAAATAAATTTTTTGTAAGGATATATACTATTTAGTATTTAATATTAAAATCTTTGTGAAATCGCACATTATTAGCGGGAGACGTGCGGACGTGCGGACGTGCGGACTTGCAATAGCGGAAGTTTGATGGTCTGAATAAGTGCGGAGGAGCGCTAGCGGACTACTTTTTCTCGAGGTGCGGAGGTGCGCTAGCGGACTACCCCTAAATGAGCGGGGTGCCCACCTCTGATATATATATATATAATTAACTTTCAGGAGAGAGGGAGGTTAAAGCCTTCTTAAAGAATTTTTGCCTAGATGTTCCAATTAGATTAAAATTCACGCGGGCACACATAAGTGCCGCGGAACACCGGTTGGGAATCTCTGCCCTATACAGTTTCATTCCTCATTTTTATCAATTCGTCCCACACCTAACACACCCCTGAGATTGTCCATCTGAACACATTGTACTTTAGATCTATACCTCTTATTCCAGACCATAGTTTCACTACTGTACATTAACACAGGTCACAAGACCTCATGCAAGAACTAAGCGACTCAACACTTTAGTCCTTTTACATTCTACAAGGATTTTAATAGCACGAGCTACCTTCCCCATTCACAACTTTCTTACTACAATCTCATCCATCCGTTCCCATTTCATCCTACTCATATCCTAATATTTTAAACTCAGACACGTGTTCCAGTTGCTCACCATCCAACTTAACTTCACACCGAGGACTGTCTTTCAACTCACAACCTAACCTTGCTCTTATCTACGCTTACTTTCAAACAACTCCTTTTACACACCCTGCATTCCTCTATCAATCATCTCTCAATTATTTGTCAGATAAAAGATAGATTTACATTCTCAGGACATTTAATTGTTTCCACGTTATTTCTGCCGGAAATGTTTCCTCAGTATGATTCCATATTTCTGAGAAAATGTAAATGAAAACCTATAAAGTGTCACTTTCATTGACATAAGAAACTTAAAACAGAAACTATCTTATATTTTTACACTAGGAGAATTTTGTTCTATGTCTGGAGCAATAGCTTTATTCGTTTCATTAAACAGGAAAAATCACTTGGACAGCCCACTTTTTAGAAAAGTGTGAACTATTGAAAATTTTTTTTAAATAACCATTCCGATGACAACGTTGTCAAAAGCAGAGCGCTGTTTTCTTATTTAAAAAGGATTAAAACTTTCTTAGAAACACCAATGGGGCAAGAAAGACCTTTCCGCTTAGCAATTGCTTCGATCGAGAAAGACCTTTATTATGGGCATAACAAGATTTTATAATAAAGTGATCTAATAAATTTGCTCAATCACAAAGATAGACGAGCGGACTTTCCTTTTTTAAATAAATCTGTAAAGGTAAGTTACATAACTTTTTAAAATAATTGTAAATTTTTTAATTTTTTAGATTAATGCTTTACGGTCTTCAATGCTCTCTTTTTTTAAACACACACGCACTCACTGGGCACACGTATACTGTTACATACACACACAACACAACACATATATATATATATATATATATATATATATATATATATATATATATATATATATATATATATATATATATATAATATATATATATCTATATATATAATATATATATATATATATATATTTGTGTTGTGTGTGGAGAAAATGCAAAATGCAACTACCAATATTTTTTAGGACGAGCCGCGCCTGATATATATATATATCATATATATAATATATATATATATATATATATATATTATATATATATATATATATAGTATATATATATATTATATATATATATATAATATTATATATATATATATATATTTATTATATATATAATAATATATATATATACATATATATATATATAAATATATATATATATATATATATATATATATAATTATTGTTTATAAATAATATTTATATATATATATATATATAATATATAATATATTATATATATATATATATTATAATATATATGGCTAATTTTGGCTAAATATTACCTAATCTGTGGCTAAAAGTCCTCCATACCATCTGGCAACCCTGCTCTCCATCTGCATTGGGAGGTGGGTATTGTTCTATATTTAAATAAAAATAAATAATCAGTATTTGAGTGGTTCAAGCTATTGGTTACCCGCGACTCTGAAAAATCAAATTTAAATAAACTGCACTATAGGCCTAAGTTGTTGAAATAACTAATTATCTGTTGAAATAATTCAAATAATTAACATTATACTGAGTTCCTAAAAAAAATAAAAAACCATATTACTGATATGAGTCCCTCAGGCAAAGAATGCGAGTGCGGGAAATGCAACCATAACATAGGCCAGAGAACGGAAAGCATAGGATGCGGCCAATGCAAAAGATGGTTCCACGCTACACTAAACTGTGCAAATATTAATAAAAACCAATATAAAATGTTAGCCGAAATGGATAGCGTATCGTGGAACTGCCAAAGCTGCTTACAGAACCCAAAAGAGAATACCATCTCTGTGTTGGACTTCGCAGAGTTGAAGATTATGGTAGCCTCATCTGTTGAATGGATAGCCTCATCTGTTGAACGAATGGAAAAAATGCAGAACACCATATACCAACAACAACAACAACTTCAGCAGCAACAAACCCAAATAGATGAATTAATGAGGGAAATGAAAAGAAGGGAAAATTCACTAGAAGACCGGAAACATATAAGGGAACTCGTAAAGGAAGAACTTTTAGAAATTGAAGACAAGCGGAGAAGGAAAAATAACTTAGTAATTTATAATCTAGAAGAAGTGAATATTGAGCAGACAAACTTAGAGGAGGCTGAACAAAAGGACAAAACCTGTAGCTCTGAAATCTTTAAAGAAGTGGGAGTAACAGAGTTTGAGATAGTAAGGGTAAAAAGGTTGGGAAACCGTAATTCCAGACCACGACCCATACTTATAGAAATGAAAACTGCTGATCAAAAATGGGATGTCCTTAAAAGAGCAAAAAATATAAGAAATAGTACACGCTTCAAGAATATATATATAAACCCGGACCAAACTAAAAAAGAAAGAGAGGAAGCAAAGCAGCTGAGGAATGAGATACATGAAAGAAAACAAAATGGAGAACAAGGACTATACATTAAACAGGGAAAAATATGCAAGAATGGAAATTTTTAATAAGGAAAGGCAATGATACCGGACAAACAGATATGGCAATGTACAACAGGCTAACGTTAAATATGATTAATATACAAGGATTAACAAAAACAAAATTAACTGAGATTGAGTTGTTAATAAATACAGAAAATGATATAGTACTTTTAGTAGAAACACATCTCACAGAGGACAGATTCATACTTAGAGATGACCTTGACAAAATTTTTAGTAATAGAAAGGAAGAGGATAAAAAAGGGGGAGGGTTAATGGTTATACATAAGAGAAATAAGCATATAGAAGTAGAAAAACTTGATGGAAAGCATAATGATATCCTTTACTTCAAGGTTAAAGTGCATGATACAGAATATATATTTGTATTAGTATATTTTGCAACAGGAAGCAAACCAGAAGACGTAAGAAGAAATATCAAAATAAGAAAAGAGTGCGAAAGACTGATAAGATATGAGAGTAAAAAGAATTTCATGATCCTCGGGGATTTCAATGGGCACTTACCATGGTTGGGAAGACAACAACTTGATAAACAGGGGGAAATGGTTTTAGAGTGGATAGATAAGTTTGAGTTGAAACTCTTAAATACAACTGAAGAGTGTGATGGGCTCTACACATGGCAGAGGAATGACATGAGAAGTGTCATAGATTTTGCTCTGGCTAATAATGCTATGAATAAACATTTTTATTCAATGAAAATAGATGAAAACCAAGAAGTATTTGATCTATCAGACCATAATTTAATACAAATATATCTAAGAAACAAAGTAAGAAGGCCTAACTATAAAAAAGGGAGATGGTGCAATATCAAATATTATAGTACAGAACCAGATCTGATGACAAGATATGTACAACACCTAGAAAATAAAATGCAAAATGAAGGAGTGGATACACTGGAAGAGATGAACAAAATCATTAAACAGGCAGCCGATGATACCTTATTAAAAACATATAGAAAGAAAGAGGAAAAAAACGGAAAAAAGATAGAAAGACCTTGGATGACAGAAGAAATAAGAAAGGCGATAAAAAAAAGAAGAGAAATTAATAGGAAAAGGAGAAACGAGGCAGAAGATCATGCCAAAAATATGCTCTGGGAGCAGTATAAAGAACAAAAAACAAAAGTGCACAAACTTATAACACAAGAAATAACAACATATGAGAAAAAACTAACAGATGAAATAAAATCTGATAAAAACAACAAATTATGGGAGAATATAAAGAAACTTAAGGGAGCAGATAGAACCATGAAGGAGACTAAACTTCATTATGAAAATGGTAAACTAATACCAAAGGAGGAAATAGGAAAAGAATTAACTGGATTTTGGGAAACCATATACTGCAAACATGAAAACCGAATTGCAGAAGAATGGGACGATAACTCGAAAGAGGAATATAAAAGACTTAACGAGCAAAGATACCAACGGATACAAAGTGGAGTACACCAATTTCCAGTACAATTGAGAGAACATATGGACATGGCAATAACAGTAAAAAACTCCATAACACCCATGAACAAACCAGTCATAACCACCGATAAAGTCAGAAGGTGCTTACAAAAGCTAAAAGGGAAGAAGGCACCAGGGCCAGATGGTCTAAAGCCAGAACTATATAAGGTATTAATCAGAAGTGAACAATGTATACAGGTTCTCACAAATTGTTTCAATAAAGAACTAACAAAGGAACATAAACCGACATCATGGAAATCATCTATAACAAGTATGATAGAAAAAAAGAGGAATCCAACTGTAAAAGATTTAAGACCTATCGCATTAACTGATACATCCTACAAACAATTCATGACATTAATTAAAAATGAAATTGAAGAACACATTAAAATATGTGATGAGGGAGAGTAAAATCTCCTGTGACTCATTTAATACTTTGGTGCAAGAATTGAGGATAATCTTTTTATTTTGCAATACTGCGTGGAAGAATCATACAGAAGACACCTACCATTAATTGTAGTCTCTATAGATTTCAAAAAGGCTTTTGACTCAGTAAGTAGGGAATCACTGATAAGAGTTCTAAAAGAGTACAAGGTTCACCATGAAATAATAAGCGCCATTGCACAAGTATATACAGATGACAAAACCTACATTAAGTTGGGAAATGAAATAGAAAATGTGGAGATAGAAGTTACTAGCGGAATAAAGCAAGGGTGCACAGGATCTACTACATTATTCAAACTTGTTACTTACAAAATAATTAAGGAACTGGAGAAAGAAAAGGGATTCAACAATGGTTCCATAAAAATAAACAGTCTATTCTTTGCTGATGATGGCCTGATCTTAGCAGAAAATGTAAACGATGCAGCTGCAAATATTAGGACATTACTAAAGATAAGTGGGGAATGTGGTCTAGAAATAAACAAAGAGAAAAGCAATGTACTGATTTTTAACATGGAACAACCACCAACGGAGATTGAAGGTATCAAAGTGGTGGACAAAATAAAATACCTAGGCTTATATATAAACAATGAAAAAAACATGTTTAAAACTCAGAAGCTGCATCTCATAAATAAGGCCCACACCTTGGCTAGCCAAACAGGTTCAGTCATTGAGAAGAGCTGCAACAAACTGCTTATAGGGAAAACGTACTGGAAAAATGTGGCACTCCCAGCTATTTTATATGGATCCAATATAATGTGCTTCACAAAACAAGAATTAGATAAGTTACAAACAATTGAAAACACAGTATACAGGAAGATACTAGGAGGGACTAGGTACACCCCCACTGCAGTTCTGAGGGGAGAGATTGGAGCATCATCAATGCAGGGAAGAATAATAACTAACAAGCTAAAATATATGAAATCAATATCAGAAGGAAAAAAAGAAGTCTTAAAACACATACTTCAAAAAATGAAAGCAGAAGGGAAAAAATGGTGGAAGACTGCACTTGGATACATGGACAAAGTTATGATAGACATAGTAGCAATAGAAAGGCTTGACAAGAAAGAGATTGCTGAAAAAGTAAAAGCTTGGGACCTACATCAATGGAAAGAAGAAATAGGAAGCAAAGAAAGTCTACAAATGTACCGAAGATGGAAAATAGGAATTGAAGAAAGCTCAGATTACGACAACTCCTTCTACTCAGTGATACTTTTCAGGGCCAGATCCAATACTTTGAACCTAAAATGGAGAAACAGGTTCTCAAATGGCGAAATTAACTGTGACATATGTGGAGTTGAAGAAGACCTGATACACTTCATTTGTATCTGCCCAGAATATGAAGATCTTAGAATTAACTCCATTGAACTTCAAAGACCACATGCAGAAGACCTAAACGAGGTTGCTGGGAGATGGCTATTTGAATCTCACAACATGGAGGAAGTTAAATACATTTTGGGGAAGATGTGGGGAAGAAGAGAAAAAAGGATGTCTTCAACAAATGACAATAACAATGGTGATGATTAAAATAGGAAATAATAATAGTAAAATTGCAAGTAATAATAATAATAATAATAATGAAAATAATATAATATATAAATATAATAATAATAATAATAATAATAATATAATAATAAAATAATAATACTATTAAAGTGTAAGAATAAAATAAGTGTAATAATAAAATAAATAATAATAAATTAATTATAATATTATTAATTGGGATAAGATTAGTGGTGGTAGTTGGATAGAGCACTGGTAATATTGAGAAGTGTGCTATTATTTATAGCGCAATCAATATTAAGTGCAAAAAGTGCAGTTGCAGTGCCGTGAAATTATCCATAATGAATATATAGTCTTGGTATTTTGATATCTAACAATGTAATTAATGATACAAATATATTTTGTTTTCTAACAGGGATGGGGAGTCGAGAAGAAATAACTCGACTCCCGACTCCGACTCCCAGAGTCGATTTTACAAACAACCGACTCCCGACTCCGACTCCCAGAGTCGATTTTAGAAAACAACGGATTCCGAACTCCAATGGAAAATGGAACGTGAATTTTTTCCAAAATTATGAACTTTTATTTTTCCTCGTTATATGCTAAACAGAACGTTGGACTGTAGAAGAATTACCAAACGGAACATTGCCACGGGTTGAGAATGATAACTTGAACCTAGGACAAAATAGCACCTTATATTATGATTAGGTCTATGTACGTTCATATTTGAACTTGTTCAGGAAAAAAATTTACAATATTATAATTTTAATTATGACAATTAATAATAATATAATAATAATGAATATATAATAATAATTTTATTATTATTATTATTATTGTTATTATTATTATTATTATTATTATTATTATTATTATTATTTATTATTATTATTATTATTAGTTATTATTATTAATTTTATTATTATTATATTATTATTATTATTATTATGATTATATTATTATATGAAATTATCATTAATAAT
>JABUQX010084293.1:17500-19912 GCA_015478945.1 Trachelipus rathkii
ACTTATATTTTAATCTCATATTATTTTATGATTTAAATACAAAGATTTTTTTTACATCAAAAATATTTGTTAAGTGGTGCCAATGTTAAGGCTTTACCACGACCTTATAATAAATAAAAATAAATAGTTCATATTTTCTGAAAAAATTTTCTAAGTTCAAAAAAATTTCTAAGTTCAGTAAAGTTAAGTTAAGTTTAAGTTTTTTAAGAAAATTCTTAAGTGGCAAGCTTCTGGAATTATAATTCCAAAGCTTGCACTAAAGGAATTTTCTTAAAAACTTAACTTAACCTAACTTTTCTGAACTTAGAAATTTTTTTGAACTTGGAAAATTTTTTCAGAAAATATGAACTGATTCAAATATAGAACTTTCCCGGGAGGAGGTTTCAAGGAACTTAGGAAGTATGTTAAGTTGATGTCCTCCCGTAAACTATCCTTTCAAGGTTTCTATCGTTTGTGTTGATCAGGTTTACCTGGAATGGAGAGGATTATATTCATTTTATCTGTAGAAATAGACACATAGTTCAGCTTCTTGGTTTGATTTAGGTTCCCCTGGACCCAGTTTCATCCCATTTTCTGATAACACCATATTGCAACATGGGGCACATTTCACCTTTGCTTTCCCTTTCCTACTTGGAGTAGGGATGGTCCTCCTATTTTGGATCAACCTCTCTTCCAGGGGATACTGGAAAACTACAGGACACATTTTCAGGTGTGTACTAATGGTTTGAGGGTTCATTAAGGTTCAACTTGATCTACAGCAGCTGCAGTGTATTTCCAAAATTTCCCAGATCTTTCATTCACTCAGAATTGAAGGCTCTAATCACTATGCTAGGTAACCTTCCTTGAATTATATGCTATCCTCAGGATATTGGAGTTTGTGGTAGCCCATCTCCTTCCTCAATCTATTATAAATCTCAGATTTTAGTGCTACCCTTCATATTATCACTAACCAGCTGCCCATTAAATACAGAATTCAATTAAATATTGATTGTATCATTAGTAGAATGTTTCTGAGTCAGGGTTGGGCACTACATTTTTACTGGGTCCTTTCCCACATTGGTATTATTGGTGATGAAACAGTAGACTTATCATGCCAGGTGCCACGCCAGTAGTGATATTTTATAAAGTTAGATGTATTCCATTAGAAGCAATATAGCATTTAGAAAGTCTAATCTTTCTGCCTTCAATCTGGATAATATTAAATATGTACAGTTTTCACTTTTCTGTTTGAGATTATCATGAGACTGAATTGGGCATATAGGTCTTTCCAACATGCCCTTCTGTCCATCCTGCTGTGGTGAAATCAAGTGTTGAGCACTTTCTCCTTTGATGTGGCCGTTATTTCGTGGTCAGGGAGGACCTTTGGTTTTCTTTGCTAGGGGTGGTGGTTCCTTCTTTGACCCTTCCAGTTCTGCTGGGGAAGGTTAACATGCCTCTGATTTTTCAAGTTAGGGTCCATCTAGCAGTTTTTAAGATTTCTCAAATGCACAGGTCATTTGTATAGGCCAGTAGTTCCCAAAGAGTGTGCTGTGGCACCCTGGGGTGCAACAGCTTCCCGACAGAGGTGACTAGAAACATTAGAAAAATTTCATAGTTTTATTTCCATTTTCAATTTAATTTAATAAAATAAAAAAAATAAAATAATAACTGATTTTTAAAAGGAAAAATAATTAAAACTTGACATAGGGTAACTATGGGAAATTTAAGGTCAAATTAATGAAAAATAGAAAAGAATGTAGGAGAAATACCACTATTAAGTATTAATAGATTCAAAGGATGAATGATATCTTTACAAAACCTGTTAAAGAATGACCAGAGTGGAAATTAGAAACAATGTAGGCCCTATTTAAATTAATTTATTTAAATATATTATAATTCTGAGAGGGACATATTTATATGGTGACTTCATTCTGATTGGAATCTATTCTCTTATAAGCTTGACTTAAAGGTGCTTTTTTGGGTATCATGAACAGGAAAAGTTTGGGAATCACTGGTATAGGTGATCCATGACAACAGATTTTTAAAGATGGGAATGCATGACTCTTTGGTTAATAATTTTCCACCCAACCTCTTCCAAGCTTGTTTAGTGAGAGGAATAATTGGACCATTCCAAAGAAGATCATGAGAAATAAATTCCAAGAGTATTAAAAATAGACAGGTTTGCATTAGGCTTATTTGTTTTGAATGTAGCCTAGATGTTATATTTGTATGGAAGATTGTTTTGAATAGATAGATAAAGGGACTGACTTACTTGAGGTAAAAACAATCAGTAAAACTTAAGTTTCTGTCTGACCTTCGATTTCGATATATATATATATATATATATATATATATATATATATATATATATATATATATATATATATATATATATATATATATATCTCTATCTATATATCTATATATATATAT
>JABUQX010084294.1:0-21237 GCA_015478945.1 Trachelipus rathkii
CATTAAAGTTTTTTTTTGAATAAGACCTCTGATTGACCTATCAACGCTTTGGAAAAGTCCAAAAGATGGGTATTCCGTCCTCTATCCAAGTATAAAGACCGCATAGTTTCCATTAAGAGAACAATGGCCGTCACGTTGAATAATTTTTCCTAAAGCCGTGTTGCCTATAGTTCAAGGTAACAATTCTCTAATCTATCCAACAAACCATTTTCATCATCTAGAGGAAGAACAGAGACTATAATTGGTCATGTAATTATCATATCAGAAAGTCCCCGTATTGATCCTAATATTGGTATAACTCACTTAATTTTAGAATATTGGGAACTAATTATGATATACACACATTTAGGAATTTGCTATTAACTTAGAGGCTTCAACGTACCAATTTTAAGTGAAAAAAAATGTATATTAGATCCCGGTCAATGTAGTTTATCAATTATGATCAGTGCCCTAATTTCTCGCGTAGCACTAAATCATTGACATTCGTCATTGGAATCTTTGGCAATTAAATTGTCTTAGACTAGGCCATAGTTTTCATCAAAATATAGCCTTAATTTATTTGAAAACCTCTTTGATTTCATCAGATTCACCATCTATTTTGGTGGTAATTTTTTTCTTTTCATCTTTGATGGTAAACTTGGTTTCAAATTATTTCATTTCTTGTTTTTTAACTTTTTAGTAAGTTTTATGTTCTTATTTCTTACTTTATTTCTACATTTTAATACTCGTATTTATTTGCGTAGAATTTTATATGTCAAATTCCTATGCCTGTACTTTTTCTCCTTTATTTTTATTAATAAATTTGTTAACTGCATCCCGATGAAAGTTTTTCAGTCATTCCAACCTGAAATGCATTTTTTAATGTTTCTTTTAAATATAGTCTTCATTTGGCCGACCGTGATAAATGTTTCCGAGGCCTTTGAATCGGTTTCTGCTTTACGGTGTTCATTTTTACAGCACATATTATTACAGTGCGTATAACTTTCGTTTTTTGGATTTTCTTATTATCACTAAATTGATCTAAGTATATTTTAACTTTTTTTATTTCTAGACAGGTCAGCTTGTTCTAGTTAACAATCTAAATCAAGGTTTTGGTTAAATCTTTAGGTTTAGATTTGAGCAAGAAATCAGTGAGTAGAAAGCATTGGAAAGTCTGTTACAAAAAGCAATCATATTAGGTTATTACATCGCTTAATATCTTCCTTCAAGGTTCATTAGTAAACACCAACATGATCTAACCAGGGATGTTTGCTGTTGGAGCCGGTGAAGTTATGTAATGATCCTGAGCAAATTCCATCTCAAGACCAATTTAAAATTTCTTAACAAAAGTTCATTTAAAATTTCCAATTAGATGACATCTAAGTTCGTATTAATCACCTGCATGTTAAAGATAATGATGATATTTTCTAATATTGCTTTACTTCCTTAATTTGATTTAGATGATCCGTTCTATATTTTTTTCTCTCTTAAAAGATGGCAGATAAATGTTGTAACCTAAATCAATCCATTAAAATTCCTAAAATCGAGTCATTATGATAAATTGGTTTTATAAATTTTTAGAAAGAAAGTTTCGCCAAATAATGCAAATTCTTCTTTGGTCTACCTTCGTGTATCTCACTAACATATTCTTTTTGAACAAAATTATTTGCCCGCCATTATTTCGAAAATTATCCATTAAGCGTCATATTGGAGGCACAGGTTTTACTCTACCAAGATTTCTTAACGAAAGGAGAAAAACACTTTCTTGAGTCACTTTAAAGAAGCAATGCTTATTGGCTTGAAAATAATTAATCTATCTTGTAGGAGAAATTTCTTATCGATTATCAAGTATATTTTCTTATCGTTTCACGAATTGTCTTTTAAACACAAAGCGTTGACGTCAAACGAACGTGTGAGTTCTTAAAAATATATATATCTTTTTTTTTAAGTTCCTAGATTTTATTTTTTATTTAAAAAATGGAAATGAAAGAATTTTTAAACACGTATATGAATTTTCATTTGGAATTATATTTTGTTTATTGTATTCTTGTTAAAAAAAAAACAAAAAAAAAAAAAAAAAATTAGCGTTATCATTGCCGAATCCTCAAATTTTTTTACCAGCATTCGATATTTATTTTATATTATTATATATTATATATATTATATATATATATATATTAAATATTATAATATATATTATATTATTATATTATTTATATATAAAAAGTTAGTTATGGAGGAGACGTTGTAATGCCGTTACGTTTTTCGTGCTGTTTATTTTTTAATATTTTGTTGATTTCCCGGTTGTTCTTAGTGGTTATAATGTTTCTTTATTATATATATAATATTATATATATATTATATATTATATATTATATATATATATATATATTATATTTATAATATATATAGTTATATATTAGTTATTAATATATACTAATTAATATATATATATATATATACTATAGTATATATATATTTTATATTATATATTTTATATATATATACTAGATATATATATATATATATTAATATATTATATATTTTATAGATATTATATATCAAGTGGCATGCAGGACATTTGGAGCCCACGCAATATAATATATCGTATATATTATATAATATTTATATTATATTAGTATTATTAATATATTATTTATATTTATAATACAATAATATTTAATATTATTATAATTTATATATACAAAAATTTAGTATTTTAGATATTGTTAGTTACTACTCTATTTGAATATTATATCCGTCTCTTTCTTTTTATGAATTTTTTATAATCCTCATAAAATCTTCTGAATTTCTTACCTTCAAGAGAAGGTTCCTTTCTATTGACATCATTGAAATACTTGACAATCGAGTTTCGCTTGTTGTATTCCTCTGATATACTTTAATTCTTTTCAATGCAGAAAGCTTTTTTCTACTGTTGCTGTTGTAGATGGTATCGTAGCAATGAGCTGGCAAAGTTTAAAAAATTCAGGCATAACTTCATAAAGTTTATTGTCTTGGAAGTGTTTTCTTAGTTGTACAATACTTTTATTTCTAAAAATCATCCGAAGCATACAACACTATCATTCGTTCTGCGAGATCGAATTTTGTCCAAAATGCTTCTGTAATTAGTTAGAGATCGAAAGTGTTTCTTAGAGACAATCTTTGAGTATTGTTTTTAATATGATGATTAATGTTCTATTAAAACAAGATCTCAGAGATTAATTGCTTGTTGTTCACCAACTGTTTGATGTTTATATATATATTTCTATTAGTAAATATGTTATTTCTGTGGGAAATTTTCCCTTTTCATTGTCTAGTTTTTAGAGAGATCTTCGTTTTACTCAACAATTAACGAATTTTTCATTTTAGCAATAATTTATAGCTATATTGTCTCTTATTCTAACCTTATAGGGAATGTTAATCAAAATGCTTAAGTAGAAATTAATTTAAACTCCTAATTTGTGCTTTGATCAATTGCCCGAATCGATAGTTATTCCATCCCATTTCTTTAATTGTTCAATTATATCATTAAAAAAAAAGTCAATCATAAAAGATTATTTTCTTTGGGCATATGATAAGCGAGAACGTAATCACTAATACCGTTGGCAATTTCTCCTTCATTCATATAAGCTCAGGTGCACTTTCCTTTTAGGGCGATTTAGCGGAAAAAATTCCTAACCCTTTATAACCGTGAAAATAATTAATTCTTAATACCTTCCACCACTGCTTGAAGATAAAACTAAATTGCACCATGTGACAACAATGTACAAAATGAGATGGATACTTTCCCTTACCTTACTTGTAACTGAAGATGCGGCCTGACATGAGATGCAGCTCCATCATAGGTTTGAGAATTAATTACTTTACCTTTAATATTATTATATGAGCGAAAACACATGTTGAGCTAAGATCTGCGAACCCGGTCAGCTATACGTCTTTTGACCAGGATGTTAGGAACATGACCCTATCAGACATAAGATATAAGATATGCTAAGATAAATGTGAATATGTGATGCTTTTGCATAGTGTTATCATAAAATAGAAATTAAAATAATAAAATTCAGAATTCATTTACTTTAATTACATTTTGATGTGAATTCATTAATCATTTTGATTCTGTTCGCAATCCAGAGGAATTGTCGTGATTGTAGGTGATTTGCTAAATTTTTCATCATGTCGGCTCATCAACTGCATTTCAAAAATATCCTCTATTTGATTCTTGTTTCATTATGGACCTAAGGATATTCTTGACAGCCTGACTATGACGCATGCTGATTAACCTGCGAGATTTCATATCTCTTAAGTCTTTGTCAAATAATGTAAATTGTACGTACAATTTCTTTTTTTGTTCATCCAAAATAACTCCACACCGATCATTACCGAATGATTGAGGAATAATATGACTTAATTGTCGCTTGATCTTTCGTGCTTTGTGCTGTGAATGTTTAAATTATTTAAAATCAGTGTATCCTCCTCATTCCAAACAGATTTTTCTGATGAAAAAATCAAACAAAGCACTCAAAAAGTCTATATTATTTGACTTCCGAGTTTAATTTCTTTTTCATGTTACCATTCTCTCATTTTTTTAAAGTTATTCTTTGGTTTTAAAATTTAAATTTATGTATCAATTATATTCCTTTCATATTTAACTTTTTTTCTTCCAAAGCTTTCGCTTAATTTCTTTTTTAAAGATCTTCATTTGTATGTTTTGCGCCATCAGTTACTTTATGTTTTTTACAGTGCACACTATAATTTCTTAAGGAAAGGATTTCGTAAACTTTTAAAAATTCGACACCAAAAAAATGTAACTTAGCTCTTCACCAGTCTGAAAGATAAAGTTCTTAGTCATGCTTAGTAATGCCAGCGTTTCAGCCTAACTTTATGGAATAAAATTTCGCTGTGAGCAAAATCACATTTTCCCTTTTATTCTAATTTTTTATTTATTATTCTTTATCCTTCAAAACATTATTTACCTCTAAATCTTAATTTAACTGTTCTTCTAATTTCTTTATTAAGAAAACTTTCATAAGTTGTCCATAATATTGAGATAAGTCAATGATAACTTTGTAAGTTTGGCAGGGTTTTATCTTTTTTTCCATTCTTAAGCATTTTCTTTAAATTATTTAAATCAGCTTTGTTTATATTATTGTTCTTATCTAAATAATTATATTCATTAATTATATTTTAAATGTCCGATTTACTATATCAAGACTTCCAATTCGACTTATATTTAATTATATACAAATTTAATAGTAATAAATAATAATATATATACCGTAATATATGAATAATGAATAAATATAATACTAAATAATATATATATAATATAATACAAATAATAAATAAAATAATAAAAACAATAAATTAACAATAAAAATAACATATAATCATTTTCTAATAGTACATATAATAATAAAATAACATATATTAATAATAATATATATATAAAATAATACTAATATAAATAAATATAATAATAATACTAATATATAATAATATAATATTAATAATATATAATATAATATAGTAAAACATATAAATATCAAATATTAAATAAAACATATATATATATATATTATAAATTAATTATATTCTATATATAATGAGGACCGTGCTGACGTTGAAGCTTATTAGCGAGTTGGAAATCTACGAGGGTGTCAATGCTATTTGAGTTACCAGCTTTTGTTCGTCATGTATTATAATAGGAAATTTCCCCGTAACGCCGGTCCAGCTGAGGGAGATATTTTTTAATGTAACTCATGAGAAATTGATCATGATAGCATTTGTTAAATAGAAGTGTTGAAATATTGAAGAATTTAAATGAAATATTAGATTTATCATAAAACTTGGCTTAATTTTGTTTCCTGTTCTTATTATTAGTTTGTAAGCATTTTTTATCATATAATAAAAGAATTTAGCACAATATCTATATTTTGGTCCAATGATCGCATGAATATGCATTGCCTGACTGACGCCACCTGATAATATTATTATATATATATATAATATATTAATATATATATATCTATATTATTAATATTTATATAATATTAATATATATAATATATATATATATATTTATATATATATATATTTATATATTAAATATAATGGTGCTTTGCATATCCTTATAGATCATAACTGTGTATTTATTTTTTTAAGATCAATAACCTTAGATTTTTGACGCTTCATAATTTCCAAATTTTAGCAAGATTGTCTATTCATTGATTGTTAGTGTGCTATGGCAAATAGTTGATTTGTTTTTATCTTTTGAATAATACAAATGAATTTTTTTTATATTAATATTATTATTTATTATATTTTTTTTATTATATTATTATTATTATATTATTTTATTATTATCTATATTATTTTATTAATTATATTATATATATTATTTATTAAGGCGAAAGTTAACCGGATAGGTAAGGTACCTATAGGAGTGGCGACTCTTAAGACTTTTGCGGAGTCTGGCCCCGGTAATGACCAGCCCTAGTTTGCTGGCTTGTTTTCGTTGAAAATATACAAACGAGTAGTAAAGCATTAAAATCTGATGATACTTAATTATTATATATATATATATATATATACTTTATATATATATAGTATATATATAATATAATATATATATATATGATATCTCATATATAATTATATATATATAATATTAATATAGATATATTATATAAAATATAATATATAATAATTATAATTATATATATATATTTATTATATTTAATAATTATTATATATATAATATAATTATATATATAATATATAGATTTATTATATTGGTGATACGGTATAACCCTAGAAGGAAAACATATAGACTTTAGAGAAAAGTTTATTTTTAGAAGCAAAAGTTTATTTTTGTTATAAAAACAATAAGAATGATATTTTTAATTTTCTATTTTTTTTCTTTTTTATTTTATATATAATATATTCCAGAGCCGCACTTTTCGTGTTACTTTTTAGATCGTGCAACAGTTTTTAATGGTTTGCGAGTTAATATATTTATTATATTTATAATGGGACCCAAGGTTTTGACCCAGCGTGCAGGGCGGGTATCGGCTTCACGAGGGGCAGGTTTAGACTGTCTCCCTCGGGGAGGGGTTCCGGAACACGTACTTTGGTTTGGGTGGTGCGGGGGATTCCCTGCCTACGGTTGGCGAAACGTCCCCCCCCTTGTTCCCCCCGTCGTCGGAGCCCTACTTGCCCGTGTAAAGCTGTATATATTAAAGTTATTTCACACCGGCCAAGTAGGCTCGTCCGACGGGAACCAGAGGAGTTTCAATACCCCGTAGGGGAGGCGGCGGAGGAACCCCCCCGTGCCAATCAAAGAGGGGGTCCCGGAGCCCTCCCGTGGGGCGGAAGATATCCCTGTCGATTCACCCCGAAAGGCGAGAAACCGATCCTGTAATCGGGTGCGGTATACCTTGGCGTTCCAATTAGGTTTTTAAAAAAAAAATAAACTCGCAAACCATTACAAATGTTGGCACGCTCTAAAAAGTAACACAAAGATTGCGTCTTAGAATTAATTATATAAAAATTTAAAAAAAATTGTTTTTTTTTTATACTATGTTCTTCTGTTTACTAAAAATAGTAATTCTTCTAAATAACTTTCCTCAAGTTTATATATTTCTTCCTTTATGTAAACCTTACATATTCATATATTATTAATATAATTATAAAATTAATATATATATTATATTTATATATAATATATACTATATATTATAATATTTTATATATTTATATAATAATATATATATATATATATATTTATTATTTAAATATATATATTATTTTAATTAATTTAAAATTATTAAAAATATTTAATATAGATTTAGATAACAAATTATATATATATTATATTTATACCCTTACAACTATATATATATACTTCTTTCTCCTGGAATTTATTAAACCTATCTCCCGAAATCTCGCTATACATTCCAGAGCATGTTGAAGAACAAAAACAGTAGTCTTAGAATTTTCAACTAGGGTTCTTGCGTCTGGAAAGAGCCAAACCGATGTACACTGCGTTACCCTGAAGCATTTCAGCACGTGCTTACAAGGAATTTTGCCTCAAGGACCGCCCCCCTTAAATAAGTGTATTCCTTCATCAGCTAATTCTGGAAATATTAATGTGATTTCAGGTCTTTATTTATACTAAATTATTTCTAAATGAGTTCCAGTATATAAACATTAAAAGCGTTCATTATTTCCATTGTTTTTCCAGGTCATTGTTATTAACCTTTGAAAAATTTTCTTACAATAATGCTACAGGCCGGATCATCGCCTTGTGAATAATTTATCCTTAAAGACTCTCCAGGCTATTTTGAAAAGATTTCGGATCGGAATTCTATTCTAAGTTCATTATTTTTTTATATTCAGTATTTTCACAAAATTTTTATATGAACGTCTTCTACACTAAAATCACATTTACCTAATAAAATTCAGTTACGATTTAGCACATTATTATCATTGGATCAGAGTTTTTAGTTCCTTACATAGTTCATTTTTCTTGTGCATTTAACTAATGGTTACAACATCGTTATTTTCATGGAATATTTTTTTCGTCATTCCTTTTCCTACTTTCTTATTTGAACTTTATTGTTGTCTGATTTCTCTCTTTTCATTGAGCGATGACCTGATAACCACTCTCAGACCAAAACGTTTTATTCCACAATTTTGAAAGATTTCTCACGTGACAACCTACTTATATCTCCATTATTTACCTTGTTCCATGTGCAGAGCGAAGGTGCTGAAGAATTCCTTTTCAAATTGGTTCATTTTTATTCAATTATATAACCAGTTCATTGTAAGGTTGAAGGTCCTGAGGAATACTCCCCTCTCAATTAGGTCACTGTTTAACTCCATTGAATACACCTTGTTCCTTTGTAGGTTGAAGTGCTGAAGGTAATTCACTCTTTCTACACATTTGATCGCCATTTTAATCAATTGAATACACCTTAGTCTATCATTTGTAGGGATTGAAAGGTGACGGAAGGATCACATCTATCCAATGATTTTTGTTTAGGGTAATCTGTTAGATGCCCCCCGGTTTTTTCATTTGTTATTAATATTTTTCTAATATCAAATAATGTTCCTTTACGCTAACTAATTCAGTTGAAACATTTTTTTTTCATATGTTCTGCAAATTTCAGTTAAATTGGCTAACTATCTTTCAGCTTATTCACTTCATCTTTAGATTAATAAGCTTTTGCTATGTATTCAATCCGTAGAAGGTGAGTACCCGATCTAACTGTTCCCAGCAACCAAATTTTGGTTAAACTTACTTCGTCTGCATTGCCTTTATCGTAAAACATTCATTAATTCAGGCTCTATTCTTGATACCTCTTTCATATGATCTGTTTTTTTATAGCATTAGCTAAATCTTTGTTTTAGCTTCTGTTATCTATTCTGGCTCCGTAAAAGGCGAAATGTTGATCGAATATATTAATGGTATTATCTCACGTCTAATGCTGTAGTAGATAAAATATATCACAAAGCCTAAAGCCTTGGTTTCAATCCAAACGATGTTTCTATTATTCATAGATTGGTCAAGAAATAGATAAAAAAGAAAAAAAAATAGTCGGTTATTTTAGTTATTTAAAATTTAAATGAAAATGCATTCAGAACACAGAAGAAAGTTGTTACAAGAAGAAACTAATTTAAATATTTTTGCACTTTGAACCCTTATATAAATATAATAAATAAACCAGCTTTGGCATGTCTACGGGCAAGATCTGTCCTGAGCACTGCTACGGCACGCGACGGGTCCTTCTTTGCCCGACGGAAACCCAAGCCCCCGAAAAGTTCATGTTGAAAAGATTGATAATGTGGAAACCCGTTTTAGCTTTTTCGTGTGTTATTTTAATAGGAATATAGTAAATAAAAGTAAAAAATAATTTATTAATAATAACCATTTTCTTAGATATTGAAATCAATGTTGGCCAGGCCCTAAATGGCGAAAGGAATGGGTTTCACAACACTATGTTGGCTCCACATATATTAACAATCGATACAGAATTTTGGAACGTTTTTTTATGTTTATTAATATGATATTAGATTTCCTTTTTTCCAAGCGTTCAAAAAATAGTATTAATAGTTCTAAAACCAATCAAATTATTAACACGAACACATAAATATATAAAGATTAAGCTTTAGGGTTCTCTACATTCTCTCACATGATTCTTTATTTAAACGCCATCAGATATAAAACCAACCATCCCACAACAAGGTATATAGTAAGAAGATGATAGTGAGATGATAAGATTAGTTGTAGAGAATAATAGATAGAGAATAGATAGATAGATAGCTGATAGATAGTAGATCTCTCAAATAGTGCCGTTCGAAAGGGGTAATTATGTCTCCTTAAGAATTGTAAGTCCCCTTGATATTTAGAGTTTTACTAAACAAAAAGACCATAGCTTTACATTAACGACATTAATTGAATCTTTGTTAATTTGTCTTTCCGATAGTCTTCTATTAGGAATGTAAAGGAAAGGTCATAATAGCTCTCATTTAGGATAAAAATAAAAGTTAAATAAGTAGACTTTCATTACGGTAGCAAAGTTCAAAAACTCCTGCGAGTATGCCAGATGCACTTTACTTCTGTAGTTCCCTGCACTTCAGTATGTCTTAGTTAGATGTATAGCTTTAACTCTGAGAACTTTTTATAGAACCGTCTTTAATAAGGCTGTTAAACCTACATTGCTGTGAAGCTTTGTCCATCAAAACCTTTTATAGAATCTTCTTTTAAGGCTGGTAAGATTAGGATTGATCTGAAGCTTTAACTCTCAAAACCTTATAGAACCAACCTTCTTTAAGAATGTTAAATCTAGGTTTGATTAGCAAGCATTAATTCTCTAAACCTTGCAGAATTTTTTTTATAATAAAATTTCATTTATATTAATCAGATGGTTTTTCCACTTCTAATGTCATCTCTTAGCAAAGATATTTGTAATATTCTAAAATTATAAATGATCGGAAATTTAGGTTTTTTAGATTTGCAATTATAAAGGTCTAAATTTTATTTTCAAAAGTTAGTTTTAGAAATTAATTACTCAAGGAGTTTTCCTTTTATTAAGTATTTTTATTAGTGATCGGACGATGCAAAAATAATTTCCGATTCCGAATGAGAAATTCCAAAATATTCCGATGACGATTCCCAAAAATTTCGGCTTCCGATTCTCGATGAAGATTCCTATTCATAGAAAATAATTTCTGAGGCCAATTCCAATTGTAGCAAAAATTACCTTTCCGATACCAGAAATTGCCTTCTTACTGATTTTTACAATAGAACCGCCGGTGCCAACCCGAAGCCATCACGCGTCGTCTTTTAACGCGGACGCGGCATCGAGATTCATGTTCACGTTTATTAAATTAACTTAAATGCAATTGTATTTTTTTCAAATATTGTTATTATTTCTCAGAAAAAAAAAAAAAAGACATATAATCTGTAGAAGTCGCCTAAAGGTTAACTTTTATTTGCCGAGAATGACAACAATGTGATATAGGAACCATGCTTCGTACAGTAGATATTTTAACCGGAAGTCATTATAATGAAGAATAAAAATTATAATAATAATAATAATAATAATAATAATAATAATAATAATAATAATAAATCTTTTCCAAAACTATTTCGAGACTGGGTCAAGCGCAACATTTTTTAAGTACTCGTAAGTATTCCTTTGAATGACTTTCCATAAGAGTCCTTTGCATCTGTCGTCTACACCCAACTAAAATAACTACTCGTCTCTACATAGAAACTAAATATAAATATATTCTCCTTCGACCATACTCTTCAGTATCGGGATGAAGTTTCTACTCATTTTTGTATTCTTAATCAAGCCATATTTTGTTCTTTTCTAATATCTACTTCAATTTGTCAAACAAGTTTTCCTTATAACACTCATTTCTGAGATGCCATCTCTGTTTTTTATCTTTTTGTCCTAGGATTCCTAACATTTGCTTAATGCTTGCTTGCTATGTGTTTTTTATCATGTTCGCAAATAAATTGAAACAGTTCCAAGTTCCTTATCTCAATATTTTAGCTAAAATGTCATGTCTACTGTTATTTCAACCCTAGCAGTCACCCCAAGATTATATCGCAAAATTGAAAATGCTTTTACCACCGCTACTCCATCTTCTTTTTTAACTGCTTTTTTCTACTCTTCTTCTTACAGCATGAATAAACCTCCAAGGTGGTTTTCCAATATTTTACAAATTTCCAATGAAACATGTATATTTTGCTCTTATCCAGCAGACATTCAGGTGGAAAATTTAAATATTAATCTTTCTCTATCTCCACAACAGAAAAGAGCTTTTTTTTTTTAATAATCATTTTTGTTGTTACTGAACTAACTTTTATACAATTAAATGAATTATCATATCACCATCATTCCTAACAGTTAAATATTACTTATAAGGAATTATCCAGGTTTTCATCGCCATCAGTAAAGCAGTTCCTATGGTAACTCTCCTAAATTTAATTTAATTTTTAGTAACAAGGAATATCTACGTCAAGATCTTATGTCACATTCCCTACTTTCCTTTTTCTTCCCGATTTTAGCTTCTGAGTGGTTTTAGCCTCCTTGATTCATATATCCTTTGTCGAATTCTAAATAATTCTGAGTTCTCAGCTTATTTCTTTTACATTTATTTTAATCTGATACAAATTTGTTTTCTTTGACCATCGTTTGGGCGATTCATCATCCATCGAGAAGCAAATGCTTTTTTCAAAACAGCCTCAATTATCTCGTCTTTAAAGACTTTCTAAATTGAGCTTGCTATACCACTCTCAAAGAATGTAACATTGTTTTCTTTATAAAATTTAATAAGTAGCGATAAATTGTAATAATTAAAATTTTGTATCAATCTCAGTTTGTACCCCGACGAAAGTGATGAGTACGAGCACGAAAGCTGACGTTTAATGACTATAAGTGTGGTAGAACAGTGGTAGTGTTGTTTTTTCTTTATTTCCATGTTGATCTTTACAATTAAGAAATTAATTAGCTTCTATTACTATGTCGATTTTAATAACCTCAAAGCGGAACGTGAATTCTGTATAAGAGAGATATAATAATGAGTATATTACTATATATAAGAATAATAGTAAGATAGAATAGTAAATAGAGATAGAGTAATAAGAAGATAATGAGTATATATATATAATTATATAGTATATGATAGGTATTAAATTTATTATTAATAGTATATGAATATATATATACGATTACTGAGGATAAAGAGCAATAGTCTTGTTGATATCATAAGTATATTATATAATGATATAATTATGATAGTAGTAAGAGAGCAGATGAGAAGAAGCACACGAGGTAGATATTATATATAGCTAGTAATAGAGTATAATGAAGATATGATATATAAGTAGATTATATATAGGTATATTATAATATATAGATATTATTAGTATTCAGTTATAATAGTATGTATAAATAGAGATGATATAGTAAGAATCTGAAGAATCAGCATCGGAATCTAAAAGGGAATATTTATTATAATGAGAAGTAGAGACGAAGCAGCATATGTATAAGAGATGACCGGTGTACGCATGGTAGGTATAGCAACGGAAGGTTTTGAAATAAAGAGAATGGTATGTAAAATCAAATTTAAAACTATGGTGATAGAAACCGAGTCTTCATAGGTCTTTGTTTGAAAAAAGAAAAATAGTAGAGGGTTATGGTAAACTAAACACTACATTATGAATTTAATGTGGCAACATTTATGGCTCGGAATGTCTGAATATAGTATAGTATATTAATATAGGATAGAGAGACGAGATAGAGAGTAAATAGACGAAGATAGTAAAACGAAGTAGTAAGAGAAGAAGAGAGAAGAGATGAAGAGAGAATAAGAGAGAGATGAATAGAGAGAGAATGATGAAGAGACTGTAGTAAAGTAATAAGAAAAGAAGAGAGAGAAGAGAGAGACGAGCAGAGAAGAGTGAGTAAGATGATAAGAGAATGGAACGAGAGATAAGAGAGAGCATAGAGAGTAAGAGAGGAGAGAGATAGAGAATATATAAGAGAGTATATCATACTAAGGAGAGAGTAGATAAGAGAGTGAGAGTATACAGGAGATACTAGATGAGAGATAAGTAAAGATAGATATAGAATGAGTAATGTATGCTATGAAGATCTATGAGAAGAGTATAGAGTAAAGATGACGACGAGATAGAGCAAGTAGTATATAGGAGAGAGAATGATTATAATAGAGAGTATGATAGAGTAGTAAGTAGAGAATGATAGATGATATAGAGTATGATATAGAGATAGTAGTAAGTATATATATATATAAAGAAGAGATACTAAGTAAGTTATAGTATATATTAAGATAAGTAATAGTAAGAGGAATATAGATATAAAGAAATAGAGTATTAAGAGAGATAGTATTATATAATACAGATGTATTATATATATGATGTATATATAGAGGTATAGAATAGGGGACTGTTCCCTTTAATAGGGGATGTTACATAGAATTTATCATATCGGGAGAATATCGCTGAAGCCCTAATCGTCTAACCATCACTGGTGACTGGTTTAACTTAACACATCACATACATAAATGCTTGTGTTTGTGATTGTCCAAAAAGGAACCTGATTCAAAATTTGATAATCTATTATAATGAGTAAATTTTGTTTATCTCATTTTGTTCAGTTAAATAAATCTAAATTAAGTTGAAATTGTCATTTTTGAGCCTATTTTCGGGTCGACGAAAGTCCCCCCGTGCGTCCCCCGCGAGGCGCGAGACCCTGACTCTTTGACATCTTGGCGATTTAATCTTGGGTATACCTTTTCAACATAAAACACTATAAAAAAACTTGTTTATCAACCTTATAGCTCTATAAGCCTTGAAAGCATCGAGAAAGAAAAAAATGGATTACTCCCTTTCAATATAGTATCGTGTTAACACGATTTCGAAAATATTAAGTTCCTAAATATAAATAATAGATAATATATAAGGTATATAGAGATATAGAGAGTGTTATATAAATAGTAGATAATACTGAGAGTAGTAAGAGTGTTTCATAGTGTCTATTAATGTCACTTTTGAGCCTAATTTAACCTACTATTGAAATTATTAGTATATTATATTAGTATATATTATATATATATTATAATGTTATATATATGATATATTATACTATATTATATATATTAAATATAATATATATGCTATATCAAAATAATAAGATCATTGGACGAGGCGTCCGCACATAGGGCAAGGAGCGCTCCACTTTTACCCCTTCTAATACGAGGGTATTTGTGACGTGAGGGACGTATCTGAATTTTTTACAATCTTATCGAGCTATGCATATGTATTGTATATGAAGCTAGGTGTGTAATAATATTTTATATAATATAGGTAATATAATAATTATTACTTATATTATATTATTATTATATAAACATATAAATAATCATTATAATATCTATAATGATCGTATAGTGTTAATTAATAAACTTGCTAACCAGAATGTTGCGTTGTGCTTACAGAACAACAGGACAGTACTTCAAAGGTGTTTTAAAAAAGACAAAAACTTTCCACTTATTGCAAATTACGGCAGATGAGCAACAGACGCAGATGGCTTTGTTACCAGAGGGGAGCATGTAACCTTGAGTTAGGAAGACACAGAAGATGGGAAGAGAAGATTCCACACAGACAGAAGTGGCAGGAAAGAAAGAGGAAGCCCCAAGCGAACTAGTCTGGAGTTGCCTAATATTAACACAAAACTCATCGTGCCGGACACTCAGCGACCCTGTGTGCTAAGCAGGGGTCTTAAAGGTGGTGCACCTCGATGTGGAAAGTTCCCATCGAGCACTTGACCGCTACGGTACCTATAGATAAAAGGAAAGATAAAGCACCAACATCGCGCCAGAAAGATAGAGGGTCAAGTGAAACTATGAAAGTAACAGGACAGTTTTATAAGTCTTTTTGCCTTTTTGACTCGACCCTATCCCAAAAGCCGGGTGGAAACTGAGCCCCCCCTCAGATCTGAGAGCAGTAATCATACAAGGGCCGATGAGACCCCTGGGATCAGTGTCATAGTGGAAGAGTTATCTTGGTACCCCCCCTTTCCCTCTCCCCCTCCCCCTCATGAGGCCCATGTATAACTGGAGTAACTGGGGAGAGGAAAAAAAGTCTCGCGCACATAGGGGCAAGGAGGGGCACTTTTGGGATCTGAATTTTTTAAATTATATAATATACTTATATTTTGTTCTATATAGTTATGATTAATGTAATATATTAAATGAATTTATGTTAATATTACAACTTTAATAATATATAAAATATGTAATTATATACATATAAATAGAGTTATAAATTTTATATATTAAATGTGATGTTAGAATTTGTTAATTTTTGGTGAATATATGGTTAAATACTATATTATTAACATATATAATATATTAATATAATGATATAATTACTTATATACTTATGACCTATAAAACCTATAATTATTTTACAGCCTATTTGTTACTTATTATATATTACAAGTGTATATTCACATACATTTTGATATTTGTTTGTAGTATGTATAATTTAGTATTAAGATTATTATATATATATATATAATATATATCCATATATATATATATAAGGAGGAATCTGATATGGATCTTATATTTAAATTAAATACTTAATTTCATTTTTATATATTAGATTTTTTTCAGGGGTTTCGTCAAACAAATGTTAAGGACCACAGCTTGATACTTCACGGGGTGCTGAGGTTCAAGAGCCCCTTATTTTCCCAGGTGGTGGAGAGGAGGTAGGTGAAACTCATACAGAAAGTTATATACAACAAAGCTGTCTCAAATTACGGCAGATTGAGCAACAGACGCGGGGGCTTTAAAAGTAAGGGAGAATTAAATTGAGTAGAAAACTACAGGGAAGAATGGGGAGAGAGAATCCACAGAACAGAGGTGGCAGGAAAGAAGGAGCCACCACAACGAACGAGTCCCTGGAGTTAACTATATTAACACAAAACTCATGTGCCCGAGCACAGCACCCGCTTGTTGCAACGAGGGCGTCCTTAAAATGGATGGTGGTAGCCAAGAGATTTTGTAGCTAAAGGACGCGTAGTGGGAAAGTTCCGCTCGGAGACTACTTCCCGCTAACTGGTCCTTATTAGAAAATCATGAGACTTAAGGGATCACGCGTCCAACATGGGCGTGGCCTTGATAAAGCTGTAAAGATAGATGGTCCAAGTTGAACCTTAGACAAGTACAAGGACAGTTTATATCAAAGTCTTTTTTCTGCCTCTTTGACTCAATCCGCTATCCATAAAGCTGGTGAATACCTGTGAGCAGCAACCTGGCATAGGTGTCTTGTAATCGCATATATACCTCACAGGAATTGCTGTATGGATGAAATTTTGCCACACATATAACAAGCATCGAGTGGTGCTTTATGGAGTAGGAATGTTTTACTTACCTATTAACAAGAGGCTGGCGGATTAGACTCCTTTGTTATAACGGGAGGTAACAGTTGAAGGGAAAAAAAGGTCCTTGCAGTCTAAACAGAACTCCCGTTGTGGTTAATGTTTTTTCTTTTTTAAAAGTTGAATAAATAAGGATGAAAGACAGTCTTTTGGTTAAGGGTGAGATTGGTCTAACAACATTTTTTTGGTTTGGGGTTTTATGTTAAGGACCGCAAGGATGATTTTATATGTCAAACAAGATGAGACGAGTAGAACCAAATCATTCGAAAGAGATAGGAAAAGTTTAGAAGGTGTCTTAAGAGAGGGAGATTGTAGAAGTTGAGTTTTTAAAAAAATTAAAATTCACAAGGTTGAGACGAACCTCCACGCGGGATATAACTCTCTAGTCCAGATCAAGTCTCGATGAATTGGAGATCTGGCATAAGTAGTCAAGACGAGAGGCTCAATTCTAGAAAGTAAAGAGAAGGAGTCAGAAATTAGAAACTGAGATAGCTCATAATGCGGAGTATTCAGCCGGAGAAGTATTGAGTGGAATTATAGGAGTTAGATGTGCAGACTGAGAAGTTCCGTTAATGAAAAGCAAGAATGAAGTAAGGAGATTAAGACGAACACTGAGGAAAAGCATGACTAAACTATTGTATACTTCTCGATAAAAACAGAAGGAGAGGACAGAAACAGAGTCCAAATCTTAATCAAACAGCCAAATTTGGTATAGCGGCTATGAGAATGAAGACTATAGACATAAGTAATGTCATCAGAGAAGAAGGATAATGATCCAAATGGAGGGGGACTTGTAGAGGGACACTGAACTCGTAGCAATATAATCAGATGTCCTGGTGGTCAATTATGGGCTTTGGAGAAGATATTCAAGTCACCACCTGTTGACGCAAGTCTTCCGCGTAATGTTCTCACACTGAGGGGAAAAACTCAATGATAATCTTTTAGATTAGGAAGTATATCACCAGCTAGACCTCGAGTGCCTGAAAGCAATAACTACTGGCGAAAGTACGGGAAAAGAAGGGAATTAGATTCTCATGAATGGTTCTCTAAAAAGAAAATTTGAGAGTTGAAGAAGGTTTCAAAGATCCTAGATAGAATACACTTAGATAGAATACAAGGGCGATAGTTAGAAGGATCAGAACGGCCTCCTTTTTTCGGAAATAGGTTGGGCAAATGCGCTCTTCCAACACTGAGGGGAAATGTGCTATATTGTTAGGACATAAGAGTAATATAGTCTTTGAATTCTCGAGAGGAGGGGTGGCCGAGACCAACGGTGCGAAGGGGCTGTTTATATAGAAAAGCACCACGGTAACTCCAAAACTGCGGGGGAGGAATAATTATATTGACCATTCCGTTCGGGGCAATCTCCTCTTTTTCCTATCACCGTCATAGGGATTTAGGAGCCCATTGCAGATAACGGCCGGATCAATTGATTTAGAGTATTGTTCATGTAAGAAGGCAATAGAACACACCATCAAGATAAATCACTTATTGATCTGAGAAGGGAATGAGGGAAAAGGAGGAATGCCAGAATCGCGTACCAGGGTGAAGTTAGAGGGATAATTAGGAGGGCCGAAGACTAGATTGTTCGTTGTCCAGTTTGGAGGAGTTAGCACAGAACCATCGAGGATTGGAATTGAAATAAGAGAGAAATGGAAATATCAATGCAGAGGGGGTTTTGGAAGATGTTTTTTTTTTTGGCAAGGTAGACAGAAAGATTTGTCAGTAAGGAGAACCAAGGAGATTTAAGCGCACTTTCTTTTTAGTGAAAGCAAATTGTTCGTCCGTCGAAGAGTAAAATCCCTGCAAACTGATTTCCTAGCTGGAATAAATTAGCTGAGATAAGTGATATACAGAAGCGAGAATTTTTATTTTTCATCACTCAGATACGCATTGTCCCTAGCCTGAATGGCCAGAGAAACAGAGTTACGGATTGGAAGGCATGGGATTATGAGAGAGAAGATATTTAGCTCGAAGGAAAGGAAGAACGCTGCTATCTCATCAATACGATTACAGAGCTTCCAGCCCTTGGCGAGCAGAGAAGCCGAAGCGTCACCAAGAGTGAGGTGGCAAAAGCACTCACTTCCAATTAAATAGTGATCCATCGACGTAGAAGCAATGGCGCAAAGCCCCCTCCCTAATCCGGTACCTGTTCCCGATCAAAAGTGCCAAGAGAGAAGCGCACAGGGCAGCGAGATGGAGCTGTTAGAGAAAAGAGAAGAGTAATTAAAATTTAAAGTGAGATATATACGTGATGGTCAGATTTACAAGATAGAGCGATAAGGTGGTGTAATTATGATGAGAAGGACGTGACTAGTAGGTGAAACATAGGTTGTCAAGTGGTTCAAGAAATTGTTTTGTATCTATCATACTGAGTGTTTGGGGTCCTCTCATACTGATTTAGTGGGGGAAGGAGCCGAATCATTTAGCATTCGTGGGATTCTCTTGGTAAACTTATATTTGGTCTTTTGCTTGCTCTAACTTCTGTTTTGAGTTTTATCTACTGTTAGCCTGTTTTTCTGGTTTAGTGTTTTGTGTTTTGTGGTGTGGTTTGTGGTTTTCTCTGTGTCCCGTGTAGCCGTGAGATGCAGCGATGGGTCGCCTCCCTGTTCGGTGTTGTGTTGATTATCTCATAAAGGAGTTTTAATTACATGCTTCTTGACTAGTTAACTAGTGTAGATTAATGAAAAATTTCGCTCATAAGGTATGGATAGAAACTAGTAATGAATTTACATATGTTAAGAACTAATTTCCAATAATGATGGCACGTCGTGGTGGGTGTAAGTAGTCTGTGTACACGAAAGGGTATTGTCGTTTATTGGGGCCACGATTAGGCGAATTGATGAAGACCAACAGTTTTTTGGAGAGCTTAAATGATGGTTGTAAAACTGGCATGGCTTGTTATCTTAATGAAAGTTATATTAGTAATATATATATATATATATATATATATATATATCATGATAAATATATATATTATATATTTATGTTATATATATATATATTATATATATAATATATATAATATATATATATATATATATATAGTATATATATATATATGATATATATAGATATATATTATATATATCTATATATATATATATATATAAGTATAGATATATATGTTAATTATATATTATATATATATATATCATATACTATATATATATATATATATATATATATATATAATATTATATATATATAATATATATATGATATACTTAATTATTTATATATTCTCTTAATTTTAGAATTTAAATAAATTTTCTGTTCTTTTGTATTTTTATATTTTTAGGTAACTGAATAGTGAAATGATATTTTTAATTCAATTCGCTGATGATGCTCTTTAAGAACAGGGAAAATGGCAGGGTGTTTGTCACATTGAACAATGTTGAAAAAATTAGTTGCTGGCTTTTCTCGGCTTCTTTTGCAGGCTGTACACCTCAGAATATATATTAGCAACTTAGATGTTTCTCACTCAACCTCTTGAGGTTGGGTAAGATTTGTATCAATGGTTCTTGAGTAAATTTAAAGTTAGAGTATGGTACAAAACATTTGTCCCTTCTTTTCCTCCCTTTATCTTCTGATATTCTTCTTCTTTCTCTCATAGTATTTTTTTTTGGTTTGTAGATCTTATACTCTGTCATGTTCTAAGGTTCATGTGGTTCTTTCACACGTCACACACCACTCATAGTAGGCGTGTCGTTGGGTGTAGTAATAATCTTGTTGGGAGTATTCGTTTTAAAACCGAATGTTTTGTGATGACACT
>JABUQX010084295.1:0-7500 GCA_015478945.1 Trachelipus rathkii
ATATCAGAAATATAGTATTAGAAATATTATTGGGTAGTTAGGTGATGCGTGAGTGGCTATTAGGGTGGTGGAAAATATAAGTGGAGGTATATGTGTATGGGGAAGTGGGTATTGGATGAAGTGTGTTAGTGAATAGTGGTAATAAAAGTATGATAATTACGTGTATTAGGATCTATTATATATGAGGTAGTACATAAAGTGTGCGATTAGTGTAAGTGGGGTGGTGAGCTATATATATACTATATATATTATATGTTATTACATATATTATATATATATTATATATATATATAAATATATAATATATATATTATATATAATATATTATATATATATATAATATAATTATATGAAAGTTTTCATAAAGTACTTGGTACTTGTACTTGTACTTGATACCATGTACTTGTACTGTGTAACTTGTAACTTGAACAACATTCTAGAGGTACTTGTATCTCTTTACTTTGTACTTGAACAATTCTCATAGAGTAGCTTTGGGTGCTTGTGACTGGTTGTACGTTGTGAGTGTGACAACACAATGTATCCTTTGAACGGAGCGCTCGTGGAGGCGTGTTCATAGGCTAGGGGTCATCTGAAGCTTGAGATGGTAGTAGTGAGGACGAGGGGCTCGGGGTGGCATTAGTCAGGTGTAGGTCGGGTTATGGTGTTATACTCTGGGTAGGTCCTAGTGAGTAAATTATGTTCCGGTGCTACGCGCGAGCTCCGTACGTAGTGAGAGGGTATAGGATGGCGTTAGGAAATATAGTATGGGTAGGGTATGATCAGGTGTCAGTATTTGCGTTGTAGGGTGATCTAGGTGTTGATTAGTTGATGTACGTGAATGTGTTAGTTAAGTATTGAAGGGTAAGGATGTGAGGTGTGTGTGTGTGTATGTGACTATAGTATTATAATATATATGATATATAAGTGAAGTATATATATATATATATATATATTATATATATATATAGATATTAGATATAATAGGTTACTATTTGTAGTAGATATTGTCGTTATGATTGAAAATGGTAGGTATATCAGGTTGCTGGTGCGGAGTCGGGAGGGTTCTCTGGAGTCGTGGAGTCGGAGTCGTGGAGTGGGAGTCGTGTGTAAGGGAAGTCGGAGTCGGAGTCGAAATTCTGTGCATTGTGAGTCGGAGTCGGAAGTCGGGTCGAAAACATTGCCCGTGTAAGGGGAAGTCGGAGTTCGGAGTCGGAGTCGAAAATTTATTCTTAGAACTATTTGTTTTTATTTAGAAATTGATTATTATTATATATTTTTACTATTATTAAGTATGTTTGTTCTTATTAATTTTATTTTTTTTAATTAATAAGGAATTATTATTATTATTATTATTTATTATTATTATTATTATTCATTTATTATTATTGAAAGTTTAAAGTATTAAACTGTTTATTTTTAAGAATGGCTGTTTATTTATAAACAATAAAAATAATTTGGCATTATAATTGGTATACTTGTTCCGAAACTGAAATATATTTGTTTGCAATGTGTTGCGCCTGCATCTTTATCTTTTATGTTTAACTATAGAATGTACGGATGTGATTTTTGACTATCCGTGGATGCGGATAGTAAATAATCAACTATCCGCGGATTGAGGAATGAGGATTTTAGAGTCTGTGGCCAGCAAGTAGTAATATATAGGTATAAGTATATATATATATAATATATATATATAGTAATATAATTATATATATATATATATATATATAGTATTAGTATGTATATAATTATATATATATATCATATATATAGTAATATAGTGTTATATATAATATATATATATATATATATAATTAGTATATATGAAGGCTGGAAGTTTCGTAGCTGTCAGGACAAGTGAAAATTTTCTTCGCATGGTTATAGGAACAGAGCTAGCAACCTGGTCTCTTTCCTTTTGCTTGAATTACTCTTGGACCCAGCGTTGGAATCTTATGCGCCTAGAAGCAATATCCTCTGGAGAGCTCTGGGAGAACGAGTTTTAAAGCCTAATGGAAGAAAATGCCAGTTCTACTGAAAGGGCGAAAACCCTACCTGAGAGTGTTAACTAAAGGCCTGGCTTCTGAAACCACTGCGCCGAGAAATGGTTTTCTAAGAGTGCTCTAAGGGTTAAGAGTTTCGGGCCAGAAGATGGTGGACCAACTGATCAGGGCAAAGCCTTTCCTGGATTGTTAATAGTATATTATAATATATATATTATATATATATATATATATATATATATATATATATATATATATAGTATATATTATGTTATATAATATATATATAATATATATTATATATATTATACATTATATATATTATATATATATATATATATATATATTACTTATATATATATATATATATATATATATATATATATACATATTATATATATATATATATATATATATTATATATAATATATACTATATATATATATATATATATATATATATATATATATATATATATATATATATTTCTTTCTATATTATTAAAAATATATATATATAATATATTAATATATATATATATATATATATTATATATTATATCTATATATATATATAATATATAATATATATAGTATATATAATATATATTATATATAGATATTATATATATATTATATTATATAAATATATAATATATTATATATATATATTATATAATATATTATATATATATAATCATTAATATATATATATATATATAAATGATATAATTATATTATATATATACTGTGTTACAAGATTGCGAGATAGGACCCAACTCTTTTGCACCCCACCAATCTTTTTCTCCAGCCTCAACCCATTTGCAATTGGTTTATATTTATGAATGGTATTTGAAATTAATAATATTCTCAAATTTATGTTAAGAACTAAAGCTTTTCTGAGCCCTTTAAGGAGAGTTGCTTCTCTTTTCTCGTAAATGAGATTGCATCGCTGGGAAAAGATGCTCGCCACTACACTTTTGAAGGGATGTAAGTATTACCTGTCGGTTCTGCAAGATGGTGAAAAAACTTTTTACAATTATCACGCCATCAGACCAATCCAATGGATCTTTATCCGATCCCAAGAGTTTTCCTTTTTGATCCTCTTCCGGAATCAAATGAGAGTTCCTTTGGACACCTCTGAACATATGACTCTTCACGATGCTAGAAGCACAAGAACGTTCATGGATTCTGCATTGGGTTTCGCTAAAAGATAGTAAATGTTGTCTGTTTCTGCAATCTTTTCTTTTTATTGGGTGGTGAAATTTCTGGTTTTAGCAGCATTTCATCACAAGCATACTAAATAAATTTTAACCTTTGTGAAACACGTGGTTCAAGAATTTGGTTTTGTATCTAGGATCCAGAAAATTTACTATTGCAGATGCGTAACCGTTTTTTTCAGATTTTGAAATCTATTATCTACTCTCCAGCATTAAAGTGGTTTTCTATCATCTTTGAAAGGTCCCTTATTGATATAATAGGTCAGCATTTAGACAGCTTTATCGTTGCAATAAGAGGATCTAGTCTGGCCAACAAAAATTTTCTAGAGTTAATAGTCTTAGTTACTCTCAAACGGTTTAAAGAGAAGTAATGAAATTACAATTACCTAAAATCGTCAAGCCTTTCACCTTTGTGCTTTCATCTTTGGTTGTATGTTAGATACATAAGGGGGAGACAGCTTCATTTATTTTCCATCTCTCTCAAGCATGTACAACTACTTTCCAACGAGTCTGAACATCTTGCGTTAAAGAAAGTTGAGAAACATTTAGTCACACAATTAAATAAATGAATATCATTGGCCAGCAGCAAAAAAAAAATTCATGCTGATGCGAATGCAAATGCGGATGCGGGTAGATAGAAAAATTATGCGAATGCGGATATCTGCTACACTCTAGTCTTTTAAACGAGCATTTTACCGTTTATAGCACATTTTGGAGATTAGATTCATTGGAAAGTGGTATATTTTTTTTATTCTCAAAAGCAGGCGAAAAAAAAAAAATAGTTGCAACAAAAAAATGTTTTATTGTAACTTTGTAAGCACTAAGGTGAGTCAGAGTCGAAATTTTTGAATTTGACTGCTGGGAGTCGGAGTCGGAGTGGAGTCGGAGTCGAAATTTTTGTTTAAGTGGAGTCGGAGTCGGAGTCGGAGTCGAATTTTTTTGTTTAAGTGGAGTCGATCGGAGTCGAGTCGAAAATCAAATTTTGAAATTTTAAGGGAGTCGGAGTTCGGAGTCGGAGTCGAAAAATTTATTTTACGCCTCCGCATGATATGATATATGATATGATATATAGTAAGAAAATTTCACAAAAAGTTTCATAATAACCGACTCTGTGTCGGAGTGTGTGGCCACATACATTAACCAAGCTAGAAGGTCAATTGATTAATAAAACTAAGTGGAATGCTGCTTATATTTGGATATGTTAACTGGAGCTAGACGCTTTAATCCACCACTCAACAGATAAGATTTTAAAAAGGAAGTATCATCAGGCAGTAACAGAAGCTCACTTATTGGCGTATATTTTTAACCCAAGATATCAGACCGCAGTACTTTCAGAGGATGAGTATTCAAAAGCAATGGAATTTATGGAAAATGAGTATTCTGAATTGATGCCCATTTGTATAAATTTAAGAGCAAATTCTCCTACCTCCATTTCATAAAAGTTACCTATTTGATGAGTCTCTGTTGTCAGCAGTGACTCCTTAATCTTGGTACAGATCTCTCAAAGAAAAATTAGATGAGAAGGATTATATATAAAATAGTAAGCATATTGGTATATGGCGTAACATATACCGGAAAACATAAAAATAGTAGTAATAAATATGTAAGCAAGTAGAAAACGAAAGCCAGCCTTTACCGGCCTTTATAGCCAATTAGTGAGAACTCGTCGGCAGTCCAATAAAAAAAAATCCACCAGAGCTTCACGGGACCGCGATTGACCCCCAACTATGACCTCTCGTCAATGTGGGGTTCATATCCTGGCCCAGGTGGGCTCCAACCATACTCCTCACTAAACCCACATTCCACTCCTGTTATCACCTTTCTTTCTCGCCTCTTGCCAAATTCACATTTCTCTCAATTCCAGGCATTCCTTTTCTGACTCATTCCCACTTTTTTCTTCTGTTCCATCCGGTTGACTTCCCAACATCACTTACCTGACTATACAGTCGTTTAACTCGACCGTGCTGTCATCACCTTTTCACATGACAAATCAATCTCAACGCTCCTTCATTATTTCATCATCAACCCCAATCTCCACTCAACACTCTCTAATGACGTTCATTCCTCATTTTATTATTCTTCTCACACCTAACGACGCCACTAAGTATTGTCCATCTGAACACATTTGTACTTTAGATCTTATACACTCTCTATTCCAGACCATAGTCCACTACTATACATTAACACGGGTAAGAACATACCTCATGTAAGACCCTAGGCGCACTTCACACTTAGTCTTTACATCCACCAACGATTTAAATGCACCAGCCACCTATCATTCACAACTTTTCTATTACACTCTGCATCAATTCCGCTTCCCTTTCATTCAACTATATCCTAAATATTAAATTCAGACCTTTTTCCGCTGCTCAACCATCTAACATAACTTCACACTTAGGTTCTGTCCTCACTCACAACACAAACCTTACTCTTTCATACATACGTTACTTCCAAACACGGCTGTCTTGGTCTTCGTGTCGCTGGATGCGACACGGGTGCTTCCTCATGCGGCGTCAGGTGGGTGCGACCCGGATCTCGACCAACGAGTCGTCCAGGTGGTGCACGTACGGAGCGTCAGTGGGCTCGATCGAGGTCGTGTGCTGAAGACTAGATGCCCGTTTTCTCGTCAACGACATGATGCGTCTGTATGCGCATGGACGCAAATGGCCGAATCAAATCATCTCATACAATAGGTAAAGAGAATACTCTTCTCATAATTTTCATCATTCTAAACTCTAATCCTTGTCACCTCTACTCTAATTCTTTCAGTAACCTCATGCCATCTATACAGAATTGGATACAAAGGAGACATAACCACATCCCTGTTCCTCACTGGGGGAATCAGATCAGAAGTGTTAAGTATGGACCCCTAATGGTTGCTGTACCCTACGCTTCACTACAGAGATTAAAGGACAGCTTTACCGTGCTTTCTGCTTCCTAAACCCCAAACACATAGCCCTGAAAGGCGAAAGAACTCCTAATTAATCCTATATAGCGCCTGTTGCAATCATAAATCTAAATACAATTTGATTCTTCCCCTCCCGTCATTAGTCCCCAATCATTTGTTCTTCAATGTACCGATTTGATCCACAAATCCTCTACCACTTTTAAACGACTTATTCTTTCCCCAATTAGTTCTCACTCATTCAATCGCAACTCTTCGACCAAATATCACATATATGTTCCCTACACACTCTGCTCAACTAATTACCTATAATATCTTTCACTCACAAATGTTCCAAACTTCTGCTTATATCAAGGTACTAATAATGGCGCTCCACATTTCCTACGGAATATACCCCTCCACAAACGTTTTGTTATACAACTCCCAAATCCAAGAAATCACCATCTCGCTAAATATATATATATATTGTATATATTTATATATATTACATATATATATATATATATATATATTATTATATTAGTATATATTATATATATATATATATAATATTATAATATATATACTATATATATGCTATATTACGATATGGTTTTGTGAGTGACATCTGAGAGAGTTTGAGAGGATTGGTAGAAAGATTTTGAGGGGGCGTGTAAAAGGATGGGTTTGAAAGTGAACGTAGATAAGAGTAAGGTTATGGTTGAGAGTAAGGACAGTCCTCGGTGTGAAAGTTTATGCTAGATGGTGAGCAGCTGGAACAAGTGCTGAGTTTAAATAAGATATATATTATATAATATATATATATATATATATATATACTAATATTAATATATATTATGATATATATAATATTATTTATATTATATATAGTTATTTATATATTAAAATTCAATATAAATATTATACAGTAATATATATATACATAATATATATATATATATATATATATATATACTATATATAATATATTATATATATATATATATGTTGGACGAAAAAGGAACGGATGATGCCGAGTGTAGTAGTAAGTTGTGATTGCAGGAAGGAGGCTGGTGCAATTAAAAATTCTTGGTGGATGTAAAGAGACAAGTCTTGACGTGCGCTGGTGTTTGCGTGAATTGGTAAGTTGTTACTGTGTTATGTATAAGTAGTAGACTATGGTCTGGAATAAGGAGGTATAGATCTTAAAGTTCAGATGTGTTTGCAGATGGAAAGTGTTCAGATGGACAATTAGGTGTGAGAAGAATTGATTTAAAGAGGAATGAACGTATTACAGAGTTGTATAGTATGAAAGAAGGGATAAATGAGAGAAATAAAATGAAAGTTGTTTTAGCTGGTTTGGTCATGTGGAAAGAATGGATGATAGTCGGTTGGTT
>JABUQX010084295.1:10000-22500 GCA_015478945.1 Trachelipus rathkii
TATATACTATATATATATATATATATAATATAATATATATTATTTTTATATATGTATATATATTATATATATATATATATATATTATATATATTATACTATAGTATTAAATTTTTACTTTGAAATTTTTTAAAATACGTGTAAATAAATTACAAATTATAAAATTTAAAGTTTTTTTTCACGCTTGTCTCACACCCCCTGGTATTTCGAGACGCACCCCAGTTTGAAAACCACTGCTCTAGAAAGACATCAATACTGTTACATAATTAATTTATTAAATAATATATATTTTTTGTAGGTTATACTGGATTGTCCTGTGAGTCCTGTGAGCAAGGATATCGTCGTGTAGATAATATAATTGTTAATGGAAAATGTGCTCTATGTCAGTGCAATGGGCATGTTGAGACGTGTGATGCTTTTACCGGAAAATGCGGGGTAAAATTCTTAAATTTACCTATTAATGAATATTGCCAAAAAAAAAAAATGTTTTGTGATTTTATTTTAGCTATTTCACCTATTTGAAATTAAGCTTAATTAATATTGCATTTGCAGCTTTTATTAGTGCAAAATATTTTATTGCAGCAATGCCTTCATAACACCATCGGAGAAAACTGTGAAATGTGTGCTACAGGTTACCATGGTGATGCTACTAATGGAACTCCAGATGACTGCAAACCATGCCATTGCCCTTTACCACTTGGAGAAAACGAGTTTATTCCAAAATGCATTGTTGATGTAGAGACTAAAAGTGTTCAGTGTTTGTGCCCAAGAGGATATGAGGGTCAAAGATGCGAAAGGTAAAATTTTATGCTAATTATGTAATAATGTACAGCGTCAATTTAGGTCAGAAATTTGGTAAATCAATTTTTTAAGTAAATTCAAAAGTTGTTTGGTACATTTTCAAGTTATGCTTTTTATATTCATGCTTTAGTGCAGTTCCCAATCGGTAGGGCGCGGCCCCGTAGGGAGGCGTGAAGAAGATCTAGGGGAGGCGTGGGACAATTTCAAATTTTTTTTAATTTCCTTTTCGAAAGTAAACTGTAAAGTTTTTAATTTTCTATAATCTACAATTATACTCTACGTCTACTCTACAATCTACACTACAGTGATTAAAATCATTAATTTTCATTTATAATAACTTTTGCTACTCTTTTTCATATATTAATATTCATGCAAACTTAGCATCTAAAATTGGTTCTCTTCTATGATTGGTCAATATTTTCCCCCAGAGTTTTAGTTTTACCCTAAATTTGTTATGTTATATTTATTTTTTTAAAACTTCTGTTACTGTCTGCATATATATATATATATATATATATATATATATATATATATATATATATATATATATATTATATATATATATATATATATATATATATATATATATATATATATATATATATATATATATATATATATATATATATATATATATTATATATATATATATATATATATATATATATATATATATATATATATATATATATACTATATATATATATATATATACTATATATATATATATATATATATATATAATTCAAATATATATGCAAGAAATCAGATGTGAGTATTTTCCTCTCATTTTTGTGCTTCCTAACACGTTTAGTTGCTTGTCGCCACTCCACGAGGCCATAAGTGGCTGGTTGCAGCTCATCACTTTAACCTAGCAGTTCCTTTTGATGTGCGTGCGTTCTGTGTTTTGAACTTCGTATTTTTATTTTTTTTTTAAATACAATTAGTTTGAATTTTCCGGCTCCATTATGTCTCTGTCGAAAAAAGATTATTTAGTGAAGATTACATTAGTGGGTTTCCCGTAATAGGAAAAATGGAATTCAGCTACAATGTATTATTACCACTCTGTTTTCAGTAAACATTTAATGAAACCCCGAGTCGTTTGCAGCGGCATTTGCGATGACGAATCACCCGGCGCTAGAGACAAGCCAGGGAATTTTTGCGGGTAAATGGCAATTCATTAAAACGCATGAAACTTGATTCGACAGGTGATTTTCGTAGAAATCTGTAAAATTATGGAAGCATCATACGAATTAGCCTTCTCATAGCGAAGGCCAAGAAAGCTCATACAATTGGTGAAACTTGTGGAAGCCGTGCATGCTAACAGCTGCTAAAATTGTCCTTGGTGATGACTGCAGACAGAAGTTCATACAAAAGTCTCCCTTTCAGATAATAAAAGTGAGCTTGACGGATTGATGATCTTGCTAGGAATATAAAATCTCAGGTCATCACTAAAAAGTAAAGGCTTCTCATTTTTTTCTATTCACTAGTGAAACCCTGATCTGTTGATGTGAAGCCCATCAGTTAATTGTTATTGTCATTTTTGGACAATGGTACTTTAAAGAAGAAATGCTTTTCAAAGCTTTAAAAACAACATCAAAGCTCGTGATATCATGAGTACTATTAATGAATTTTTTGAAGAACAAGTTGTAGGGGATTTGTACTGATGGTACACCAGCCATACTAGGTTCTCGTTCTAGATTTCTGTTAGCAAAGAAAAAAATCCTGCTATGATGAACTCGGTAACATCATCCACAGACAAGCTTTGGCAATCTAAAAACTTTACCAATAAGCTTAATAAATCTTTGAAACTGGCAATAAAAGTGATAAATTATGTAAAGTCAGCTCTTTAAACACCAAGAATATTTCAAAGTCTTTGTGATCATCTCGGGGCCGAACATAACATTACTCATGGATGTCGTTGGCTGTCGAAGGCAATATGTAAGGTCAGTTGTACAGTTAAAATCGAAGTAGAAATTTTCTAATTAATCAGAAAAGAAATGAACTCCATGATTCTTTCACTAGCTGACCAACAACTCTATTTGTCCATTAAGCCTACCTTTCAGACTTTTTAAGGAAGCGTAAATAACCTGAATATAAAGCTACAAGGTAAAGATCCAGCATTATATCATCATATATGATGACTTGTTAAGACTTTGTCTGGAAAGATCCAGCTTTGGAAGAGTCGACTTCCAACAAAAAACTTTTCATCTTTTCCTCGACTCAATGAATTACTCAAAATGGCGATTTCCAGTACGCGGGTTGAGGTAATCAGATTCTTTTACATCTAGACTTCGCAGTTAGTCAGGATTCGTTATTATTTTCCTGATCTTCTGTGGATGATGTATGCTGAAATTGACACAGAAATCGCTAGCCATTGACATCAAATCATTTGATGAATCCATATGGAAGAGGCCATAGAACTGAAAAACGATACAAAAAGCAAGGATGAATTTCAAGTTATGGTGTTAAAGGAATTTTAGATGATTATCTCCCAATTTACGCTAAATAGCCATTCAAGCATTGCGTATTATCATGCCTTTTTTTCCTCACCATATCTCTGCAGAGTCGTTTCCTCAACATTAATAAAAACGAAACAACGTTGTCAACTTGGAAATTGGAAAACGATTTACGATGTGCTCTCTCCAGCATAAAGCCTAATAATATCTCAGAACTGAGTGAGGCTAAAGCAATCAAGTCGTCTCATTATATATATATATATATATATATATATATATATATATATATATATATATATATATATATATATATATATATATATATATATATATATAAATATATATATATATATATATATATATGCTATATATATATATATATACTATATATATATATATATATATATATATATATATATATATATATATATATATATATATATATATATATATATATATATATATATATATATAATATTTATAAAAATTTATAAATAAATTATCCAGTAAATCTGAAAAGGTAAGGATTATTATTATTATTATTATTATTATTATTATTATTATTATTATTATTATTATTATTATTATTATTATTATTATTATTATTATTATTTTTAATATTTTAAATCTCATAATAAATTCAAAAAAAGGGGGCGCGAGTTCTGTCGTTATTCCAAAGGGAGCGTCACGCAAAAAAGGTTGGGAATCCCTGCAGTTTAGTGTGATATAAACTATGAAATCTTATTTTAGATTGATTAATTTTTAGTGGCTGCATCTGCACATTTGCAGGTTTTTGCTTACTTCATGAGACATTTACAATAATTTGTAGGAAAATTAATAAATAAAGGTATTTTATGCATAATTGTTTCCCTTTCAGAGGAAACGCCCATCCTCTCATTGGGTCATCTCGAACTGTTAGTTGTTTTCACTAGCAATATATATATATATATATATATATATATATATATATATATATATATATATATATATATATATATATATATATATATATATATATATATATATATATATATATATATATATATATATTTTTTATATTTATATTTTTTTAGATATATATATATATATATATAGTATATATATATATATATATATATATATATATATATATATATATATATATATATATATATATATATATATATATATATATATATATATATATACGGTTTTAGTGTTTTATAATTTCCTATTTTAAATTTAGGTTTTAGCGTACAAACAATTTTATCCTGATTTCCCTTTTTTTTTTTTTTTTTTTTTTTTTTTGTTTTTTTTTTTTGACTGTTTGTTTTTGTCTGTTTGTTTTTGTCTGTTGTTTTTGTTTTGCTGTGGCTGTGTGTGCGTGTAGGATGGCAAATTTGCACGGGCGCGGACTTTCTATCGACTTTATCAACATCCGCGGCTTAAACTCAAACTTTGCCTCTGTGGAATATCACCTCTCTAACTCTAACCCTAATCTTTTGCTCTTGTCTGAGACTCAGATGGCTAAGAATTCATCCTCTAACTCATTTAACGTATCCAACTACAACTTATTTAATAATTTCCGTCTGAAGGGTGGAGTATGTGCCTATGTAAACATAAACACTCCTATAACACGTCTCGAGAATCTCGAATCCCCTAACTTCGATGTTCTATGGCTTAAAATCTTTCTTCCTTCTACTACAATAATCTTGTGTTTCTGCTACTGTTCTCCTAACAGAACAGATTTTCACGCTTTTTTGAATATCTTACTACTTCTCTACGAGACTGTTATATCTTCTCATCCAAATACTGAGGTCCTCTATTTAGGGGATTTCAATGTACACAACACTGAATGGTTGGGGTCCTCTCATACTGATTTAGGTGGGGAGGAGGCCGAATCATTCAGCATTCTCAACGATCTGGAGCAACTAATTAAAGAACCCACACACATTTCGGATCGTCCCACAACCTTATATCTCTTAATTTTAATACTTTCTCTCCAACACTGGTCCTCTAAATGCACCACTGCCCACTGCACAATCCTGACCAACTATATCTTCAAGACGACGTTTCTCCACAGCTCATCCTCGCCTATCGCGTTTTTTCCACTTTGATCGGCCCGGATTTGGGGGCATTGCGTTGCTTCTACGCTAACTATAATTGGAATGACTGCTTTGTCTCTGGTGACGCTTCGACTTCTGCCGATAAGGTGGGAGCTGTAATCGTTGATGGGATGAGCAGGTTCATTCCTTCTTCGACTAAATCTTTCTCTCCTCATAATCCATGGTTCGATCGTGCTTGTTCTCTGGCCATTCAGGCTGGAGACAGTGCGTATCGGGGGTGGAAAAATTCTCTTCTCCTATCACTTTCGCTAATTTTCATTCAGCTAGAAATCGTTGCAGGGATACTTTCGACGAGCAAAGCGGGCTTTCATCAAACGAAAGTGCGCTAACCTCCTTGGTTCTCCTACTGACAAATCTTTCTGGCCTCTTGCCAAAAACATCTCTAACAACTTCTGTAAATCTGTTTTTCCTCCTCTTATTCGCTCTGATGGTTCTGTTGCTAATTCTCCAACTGAAAAGGCCAATCTCTTCGGCCTCCTATTTTCCTCTAACTCAACCCTGGACGATTTTGGCATTCCTCATCCTCCTCCTTCTTCTGTGTCCTATGCCTTTGCCTGTGATTACATCTGATCGGGTGGGCTCCTGAAATCTGTGAACGTCAGGAAGGGGTGGGTGGCCCGGATGGCATTCCTCCCCGAGTTTTGAGGAAGTGTGCTTCCATGCATCCTCGCCCCTCGTTCAACTATATTCTATGTCTCAATACTAACATTTCTTTCCCACAGTGTTGGAAGCACGCACATGTCCAACCTATTCCTAAAAAGAAACCATCTGTAATTCTAACTATCGCCCTATAGCTCTTACTTGTATTCTATCTAAGATCTTTGAAACTCTTCTCAACTCTCACTTCTTAGATCATCTGGAATCTCATTCACTTCTTTCTGATCGCCAGTACGGCTTTCAGCGCTCGAGGTCTACTGGCGATATACTTTCCTATCTTACTGATTTATGGTTTTCCGCCCTAGGAACTACGGGGAGACTTAGGTGGTGGCGCTTGACATATCCAAAGCATTTGACCGGTATGGCACGCGTCACTGCTCTCCAAGCTCCCCTCCTTTGGGTTTCCTCCTTCTCTTTGCTTACTTATGTCTAGTTTTTTTTCAAATCGCTCAATATCGGCTGTTGTTGATGGGGCGACTTCTTCTTCCTTTTCTGTCAATAGTGGTGTTCTTCAGGGTTCTGTCTTATCTCCTACTTTATTCCTACTTTTCATTAATGATTTTCTCACCTGCACATCTAACTCTATCCACTCATATGCCGATGATTCGACCCTTCATTCTTCAACTCATTTCAATTCTGCTCCCTCTTTTACTTCTAGAATTGCCTCTTGTCTTAATCTTTCCGATTCTATTCTCGCTGATCTGGATAGAATTTCCGGGTGGGGTCGTTTGAACCTTGTGAAATTCAATTCTTTAAAAACTCAACTTCTACAAATCTCCCTCTCTAAAACACCTTCTAACTTTCCTATCTCTTTCGACGGTTCTCTCGTCTCTCCTGTTGACAATATAAACATCCTTGGCCTTAACATAAACAAAAAAATGTCTTGGAAACCTCACATCACAACGGTTGCTAAGGCGGCCTCAAAGAAGCTGGGAGTTCTGTTTAGACTGCGAGACTTTTTTTCCTCTTCACAGTTACTCCAGCTATAACTATACTCACTTGTATGGAGTACTGCCTTATATCTTGGGGCTCAGTTTCACCTGGCATTTGGATAGGTCAGAGTCAGCTAGCAAAAAGACTATCAACTGTCCTGTTCTTCTATTTCACTTGACCCCATCTTTGCGGCGCGATGTTGGTGCTTTATCTCTTTTCCATAGGTACCGTAGCGGCAAGTGCTCGAGGGAACTTTCCACTCGCGTGCCACCACCTTTAAGACGCCCTCGTAGCACAAGGGGTGCTGTGTCGGCACATGAGTTTTGTGTTGATATCAGCAACTCCAGACTAGTTCGATGCGGTGCCTCCTTCTTTCCTGCCACCTCTGTTCTGTGGAATTCTCTTCCATCTTCTGTGTTTCCTACTCAATTTAATCTCCCTCACTTTAAAGCCCGCGTCTGTGCTCATCTGCGTAATTTGTGTTAGTTGAATTTTTGTTGATTTTAACACCCCCTCCTTGAATAGGGCTTTGCCCGTGAGCGGTGGTGATAACTGTAAATATATATATATATATATATATATATATATATATATATATATATATATATATATATATATATATATATATATATATATATATATATATATATATATATATATATATATATATATAGATTATATATATATATATATATATATATATATATATATATATATATATATATATATATATATATATATATATATATATATATATATATATATATAATTAAAAATTGACTTTCTTCTTATAGACCTTTATGGTAGCCCAAAAAAAATAGTACAGGGTATCTCTATGGACCATAAATAGACTTTCTAGTATAAGATTTGTTAATTTAGGTTCGGTTATATATATATATATATATATATATATATATATATATATATATATATATATATATATATATATATATATATATATATATATATATATATATATATATATATAAATATATTATTTGAGAGAAATTAAATTAATGGAGTATTCTTTAGCTAAATTTTTTTAAAATAAACACACCCCAAGGGTAAAACTGCAGAGATGGTGGAATCGGGGTCTCTCGGCCTGGGGAACGACAGGGTAGGACCATTTCCCTCTTCAGAGGGCCCCGGACCCCCGCTCTTGGATATTTGGGTCGCGGGGTTCCTCCGCTCCCTCACCTACGGGGTGGAAACGTCCCCCTCTGTTCTCCGTCGGCTCGAGCCCCCTACTTTGCGTAATTACCTTACATATATATATATATATATATATATATATATATATATATATATATATATATATATATATATATATAGGTATATAAACCAACCTAAATTAACAAATAACTAGAAAATTAACTAAAAAATCTATTTATGTTCCATAGAGATACACTTTAATTATTGTCGTGGTTCCAATATGGCGTCGGGAAAACTGTTTTCCTTCAAATTCTTAACAATTTAAAATTAACAACTAATAACAACTTCTTAACTTAAACAATTTATAATTAGCAACATATTTAACAACTTTTTCTTAAACTTATTTTTATGACACTTTTTTTATTTAGTATTAACCCTTTTATTTGTAAATACGCTAATAATATATCATTTGCATTTAACAAAAATGCATTTTCGAGACATAAAGGAAAATGACATCCTTTCCTCAAAGAACCTCAGTATTCACTAAACTCGGTAGAAATTTCCTTACGCAAAGTAAACTAACACCTACAAATAGTTTACTATATTTTTGAATTACAACTTCAAAACACTATTTCCCTATAATTTTTACATTACTTTTTATATTTACTTTCATTTATAATAAATTAAAATTAAAAATTTACTTTAGATAAACAGGTCAATAGCTATACTCTGTCATATATATATATATATATATATATATATATATATAAGTTATATTATATATATATATATATATATATATATATATATATATATATATATATATATATATATATATATATATATATATATATATATATATATATATATATATATATATATATATAAAAAGAGTTCATAGTAGCTCATTGTACTAAAGAGTGTCTTTCTGTCATGTTATCGTAATCTTCTCTCGCAAGAGCGAGAGTTCGAATCTCGATCCGTTATCTTGAACGGACACAAAAAATTGCCGTCAGTAGGAGATTTTCTGTAATATTTAATTACAGTTTACGGCATAGTGAATTACACTAATCTCAATACCCACACATCACTAAAAACATAGCCAACACATACAACAGAACAAGAATATTATAACATACAAAATCTCTCTCTCTCTCTCTCTCTCTCTCTCTCTCTCTCTCTCTCTCTCTCTCTCTCTTCTCTCTCTCTCTCATGCTTCTAGCATAGGAAGGTCGCCTCATTTAGATACAAATCCACACCTCCATGGTGACTAGGATTTCCAAATGCGTTGAGCCGAATCAGGGCTTCCTATCAAGCCTAGATAATCTTTGAATTCTAATTTTTTTGGATCACCTTAAGAACAGGATTCCCTCTCAGTATGGGTTCGAGTTCTAGTTCGGCCATTTGAACGAACAAAAATTTGTCGTTAGTATGAGATTTTCTGTAATATTTAATTGCAGTTTACGGCATAGTGTATTACACTAATCTCAATACACACACTTCACTACAACCATAGCCAACACATACAACAGAACAGTCTATTCACAAACAAAATCACTCTTCTCATGCTTCTTGCATAGGAACAGCCGCATACTGTATTCGAAACCACGCCCATGGTGACCAGAATTTCCAAGTGCTTGAGCCAAAGCAGGGCTTACTATCAAACTTTGATAATTTTATCTGCTCATTCTAATACACCTGGTTAGAATAATATATATAATTCAGTTTCCAATGACCAAGAACCTTCTGCAGAGGTAATCAACCGCCCAATTCATGGGATAAAGGATCGGTGGCTACAATTATATATATATATATATATATATATATATATATATATATATATATATATATATATATATATATATATATATATATATATATATATATATATATATATATATATCAATGCTGGGTTTGAGTCCCGCTACCACTTATTTGTACTCCTAGAATGCTCGTACATGCCTCGGATTCGGTGCATGTTTGGCATCTCTACACCCAGTTATGGGGAAGCAAGGGACAGATTAGGGCTATCTCCTGACCATGCCCACAACCATATCCCATCACAAATAAATGCCATATGCACCATTCTTCTTGCTCTGCTAAATTCATTATTTTCCTTCAGACACTTTTTACCGACTCAAACCTACTGTGTATATATATATATATATATAGGTATATATATATATATATATATATATATATATATTATTATATATATTTCTAGTTAAATGAAAAAAAAATATATATATATATATATATATATATATATATATATATATATATATATATATATATATGGTGAATTATTAGAGCGACATCTAATATCGATCCATATCTCAAAACTACAATAGCTACAGGGAAAATGAATACATTGTTGGAATCCTGCTACAAATCTTTGCTCATCAGTAGTAAAAAAAAAGAAAAAAATTTTAGTTAGAAACTGTAACAACACATCATAAAACACAAATAAAATAAATATTACTTATTTTTTTAGAGTAGGGGATATATATATATATAAGAGTATAAAGTAGTTATATATATATATATATTATATAGATATATATATATATATATATTATATATATATATATATATATATGTTATATATATATATATATATATATATTATATATATATATATATAAATATATATATATATATATATATATATATATATATATATATATATATATATATATATATATATATATATATATATATATAGTATATATATATATATATATATATATATATATAAATTATTTGTAAAGGTATTACACGGCAAATGTAGGGGCCTGGAGCCGACGTGGGGAAACACAGGGGGACGTTTTCCTGCCACCCCGTAGGGGAGGGCGGAGGAACCCCGCGACAATCTTAAATACCAGCAGCGGGGTTCCGAGACTCCTCCCCGGAGGGGGAAATTAGCCCCACCCGTAGTTCCCTCGGAAGGCCGAGAGACCCCGGACTCCTGCTATCGGTGCGGTATACCCTTGGGGTTTAGTAGAAAAAAAGAAAATTTAATAGAAAGTCTATTTATTTTTAACGAGAAATCCAATAAAAGCTCTCTAAATAGGCTCTCTAATCATATTACTATAATTACTAACAATAATTTTTTATTTTTTTACATTTTCTCCTATCTAAAATTTTACCAGGATTCCAAAAATGTATTCCCTTTCGCTGTAGCTATAGAAGCTGAGATATATATATTTTTTTATTTTTATTTTTTTTTACATTTTCCTAACTAAAATTGGACTAGCATTCCAGCAATGTATTCCTTCTTTTCCCTGTGGCTATTGTAGTTTTTGAGATATGGATCGATGATAGTTGTCGCTCTAAACCAAATTTTCATATTATATATATATATTATATATATATATATATATATATATATATATATATATATATATATATATATATATATATATATATATATATATATATTTTATATATATATATATATATATATGTATTTTTATATATATATCAGGCTTGGGTACAAGTAACTTGTACTTGTAGTTTCTAAACCAGTGTACTTGTACTTGCACCTTTTGTACTTGAAAATTTGCAAAGTACTTGCAAGTACTTTTGGCATTTTTAACTTGCCAATATTTTTATTTTTTATCATTTTCCTACGTATTGATATTATTATTTCTTATATATGTACTCTAAATAAATCTCTATTTACGCATATATATATATATATATATATATATATATATATATATATATATATATATATATATATAGTATATATATATTTATATATATATATATATATATATATTTATATTTGTTTTTATATTTATATATATATTAATATTATATATATATATATATATATATATATATATATATATATATATATTTATATATATATATATATATATATATATATATATATATATATATATATATATATATATATATATATATATATATATATATATATATATATATATATATATATATATATATATATATATATATATATATATATATGCGAGATGGTGATTGATTGGATTTGGAAGTTGTGCAACAAAGCGTTTTTGGGGGGATAGTTCAGGGAGAGTGGAGGAGATCAATATTAGTACCCTTATATAAGGTTAAGGGGGATAAGGTAACTGCAAGCATTATAAGGGAATTAGTTTATTGAGCATTGTAGGGAAGATATATGCTGTTATTTTGGTCGAAAGAGTGCGTCGAGTGACTGAAGGACTGATTGGTGAAGAACAAGGTGCGTTTAGAAGTGGTAAAGGATGTTTGGATCAAATCTCTACATTGAAACAAATGATTGGAAAAATGAGGGAGAAGAAGAATAAATTGCATTTAAGCTTTATGGATTTGTAACAGGCGTATAATAGGATTAATAGGGAAACTCTATATCAGGTGTGTGT
>JABUQX010084295.1:27500-32402 GCA_015478945.1 Trachelipus rathkii
TTGTCGATGGTTCGAGTCCTGGCGAGAGTGAAATTTTTCATCGTCTTATTATTGCAAATTTATCGCAACAAGCATCTTGTGCCCATGTCGGCGTGGCTTGACTTTGGTTGGTTGCTCCTGTAACCCAGGAGCAACCTATCAAAATGCCGTACCCCTGCAGAAGTTCTATATCTATACTTTATATCTGTACCTCTTATTCCAGACCATAGTCTCACTACTATACATTAGCACAGGTAATAGCATACCGTCATGTAAGACCCTAGCACACTCAAGACTTATTCCCTTTGCATCCACTAAGGATTTAATTGCACCAGCCATCTTCCTTCCATTCAGACATTCGCTATGCCACCTTCTATCCGTTCCTTTTCATCCACCATATATCCTAAATATTTGAACTCAGACATTTGTTCCAGCTGCTCACCATCTAACATAACTTTACACAGAGAACTATCCTCACTCAAAACCATAACCTTACTCTATTCTATGTTTACTTTCAAACCCCTCCTTTTACACACCTGCCAAATCTCTCTCTACTAATCCCCTCAAAGCTATTTCAGATTCGCCACACTAAACTAAATCATCCGCATATAATAGGTAGGGCACCCTCCACTCTCTTTCATTCTCCATTACTCTAACACCATCCCTTGCTACCTCACCCCACCTCTGATTCTTTCATAACCCAATATATATATATATATATATATATATATATATATATATATATATATATATATATATATATATATATATATATATATATATATATATATATATATATATATATATATATAAGGTGCCAAATAACGCCGCCGCGGGGGGGGGGGGCGCAGGAGCCGAGAGGGCGCACGGCGGGCAAGAGGGATGAGCACTTTTTCGATGAAAACTTCATAATGAAAGCTCTGGCAGGGTTTAAGTAAGAAAATTAAAGAACATGAAATGAGTAAAGTTCACTTGAATGCATGTGTAACCTACAGTATAAGGAAAAATCGGAAAGATATCCAGTGTATGTTACAAGAAGATGTAGCGAAGTGGCGTGAAATACTGAAGCGAATTTTGGACGTCATAATAATGATGTCAACTTGTAATTTAGCATTCAGAGGGCATCGTGAAGATACAAGAAACATTGAGAGTAAATCTGGAAACTTTCTCAATATTATTGATTTGTTATCCAGGTATGACCCGCTTCTTAAAAGTCACCTGGAGAATGAGAAAAGCAGAACAAAATATATGAGTGCTTCTATTCAGAATGAACTCATTAGTTTGGCTTCACAACATGTGCTCCGTGACATAATAAGTGTAACTCAAGATGCGCCCTTTTTTTCTCTTATTTTAGATACGACCCAAGATATTTCTAAAACTGACCAACTGTCAGTAGTAATAAGATATGTCTGCATCAATTACGATGAAAAGAAGCTTCAAATTAATGAGTCATTCCTGGGGTTTTCCCCATAACAAATCAAAAGGCCGAAGGTTTAGAAAGTGAAGTGTGTAAGTTTTTGGAAAGCAATAACATTTCAATTAAAAAGTGCAGAGGGCAGGGCTATGAAGGGGATTAATGAGCATTTAGAAGACTATTAATGTCAAAGTTAAAAAGTAATGACAAATGTTGTATTGTTTATTAGTAAGTTTTTGCTTTACTTTACCAATAACAGTAATGTAAAGGAGTTTTTAAAATGCATAGATAAATATATATATATATATAATATATATATATATATATATATATATATATATATATATATATATATATATATATATATATATATATATATATATATATATATATATATATATATATATATATATATATATATATATATATAAACCTTTTTTTCATTGTAATACACTCTGGTTCTTTTGTAAGGCTAATGTGATTTTTCTTTGATATGAACAAGAAAACTTTTTTTGTCATTCAAGTTCCAAAAACTCTATCCACCCCGTCCATGACTAAAGGGGGCGCACAAAATAAGTCGCGGGGGGAACTGACCTTTAAACAACGCTAATTGTATATATATATATATATATATATATATATATATATATATATATATATATATATATATATATATATATATATATATATATATATATATATATATATATATATATATATATATATATATATATATATATAAATATATAAAAAAACTTAAAAATATATATATATATATATATATATATATATATATATATATATATATATATATATATATATATATATATATATATATATATATATATATATATATATTATTATGTATATAATATTTTTATATGTTATTATTATATATGTATATATATATATATATATATATATATATATATATATATATATATATATATATATATATATATATATATATATATATATATATATATATATATATATATTTATATATATATATATATATATATATATATATATATACATATATATATTCTTTTTCAATTGAATCAATTCAAGCCTTTGATATATTTCTTTTTGAATGTAACCCAAAAGAAAATAATTATGCCTACCTGGCTCTGGCCTGGCCTGGCCCAACTCCGAATTATAGTTTCCCCTGCACTGTTTGAGAATTGTGTAGTACTTTCTGGCAATAAATTTCACGTACGAAAATATTTTTTGAAAAATTTATCCCAGAATCCGGTTCCGTTTCATACTCCGGCTGCGGCTCCAGATCCGGGATCCGACTAAGGTTTATGAACTATTTGAAAATTGTTTAGCACGACTTCTGGCCAATAAACTTTTCACCAAAAAAAATATTTATAGGAACAAAATTATACCCAGAATCCGGTCTGTTTCCGACTCGGATCCGGATCCAACTATATTTGCACCATTTGAACATTGTTCAGCATCGTCTTTCCGGACAATAAATTTTCATCTAAAAAATATTTTTGAAAAATTTATAAACAGGATCCAGCTCTAACTCCGGCTCCGGTTCCGACTCCGATCCGACTAAGGTTTTTGAACTATTTGAAAATTAGTCAGCAAGTCTTCTGGCACAAAGCATTAAATCAAAAAATATTTCTGGAAAAATACTTCTGTAAGCAAGATCCGGTTCCGATCCGACCTCGAATCCTGCCCGGATCCGGATCCATCAAAGGTTCCTGCACTATTTGGAAATTGTTCAGCACGTCTTTTTCAATAAAATTTTCACCTAAAAAAATATTTCTTAAAAAAATTCATACACAGAACCCGGCTCCGGGTTCGGCTCCGGGTTAGGCTCCGGATCCGACTCCGGATCCGACTAAGGTTTCTGTACTAATTGAAAATTGTTCAACACGTCTTCTGGCAATACATTTTTCGCCTAAAAAGATATTTTATGAAAGAAATTAATACCCAAACTTATATATATATATATATATATATATATATATATATATATTATATATACATATATATATATATATATATATATATATATATATATATATATATATATATATATATATATATATATATATATATATATATATATATAAGGTTAATATATATATATATATCTAAAAACAAGTATATGTTATATATATATATATATATATATATATATATATATATATATATATATATATATATATATATATATATATATATATATATATATATATATATATATATATATACATATATATACACAAAAATCTTTAGAGAGTTTTAAAACAGCTCAAACTCTTAAAATGTAAAGAAACAATTTAAAACCACTTAAGAACTAAATAGGGAAATCAAAATATTAAAAATTAAACAGTTGTTTACGTTTCGAGACTAGTACAACGTCTCCTCCTCAGAACTTAAATAGAAATAAAATTAATTTTGACAAAATAAATAATAAAATTAAAATATGAAATATAAAAAATGAAAGCAAATTAGCAGATGGCAACATAAAATTACTTCACAATAAATTATTTGATGATAAATATTTGATTTTTTCAGATATGAAATTTCTTGTTATTAGGTCCAAATTAAAGAATCCTTCCGAAATATTGAAATTAGATTTAGTTGAAATAAAAAAAGATTCTAATAATTGATTTAGATTTTTATCCTTTGAATTAAACAAAAAAGTTGCACCTTCCCAATTAATGATGTGCTCATTCTGTGATAGATGTCTAAAAATGGCATTTTGGTCATTTCCTCTTCTAACCTCACCCCTATGTTGTTCTAATCGGACCTTCAGGGTCTTCAACGTTTCACCGAAATATGAATCATTACAAAATCCACAAGGAATTTTGTAAACGCCCCCAGTCTTTTCAAATTTAGTCGTATTATTATTTATCAAAATTTGTGATAAGGTATCCGGAAAACTGAATACTATAGTGATGTCAAATAGGTGTTTAAACATAAATTTAATGTCAAGTAGTTGAGGTGAGAATGGGATGACTTTAACGTTATCATTTAGAAAAGGAATTTGTTCTCTTAATCCCAAATAGCTAGAATAAGCCTGTTTGTACTTCTTATGAATTAAAAATTTTGGATAGGCTAAGTTTCTAAATGTACGAAAGATAAAATCAACTTCTTGTTTCAAATATGGAGGATCACAATAATTGAAAGATCTCAAAAACATGTTAAAAATAACATTATTTTTAATGTGAAGAGGATGAGAAGAAAAATAATGGAGCAATTGATTGGTATGTGTTGGCTTGCGATACACTTTAAAAGATAAAGAAGTTCCTGTTTGTATAATTAGATTTATAATAATTTAACCCCTTCTATCAAATTTACTTACGAAACACAAGTTGATGGATGCATTCCTTTTTTGGACATTCTAATTATGCAAACAGGAACTTCTTTATCTTTTAAAGTGTATCGCAAGCCAACACATACTAATCAATTGCTCCATTATTTTTCCTCTCATCCTCTTCACATTAAAAATAATGTTATTTTTAACATGTTTTTGAGATCGTTCA
>JABUQX010084296.1:15000-17500 GCA_015478945.1 Trachelipus rathkii
TTCATAAAATTTTGTATCTTGAAACATTTTTTGTAAAAGCACTTTTAGTCAATCAAACACATAGCTAAAAATTCATAACATTTGGTTTCTCGTATATATATATAATATATATATAGTAATATATATAATATAATATATATTATATATATATATATATATATATATATATATATATTATATATATATATATAATATATATATATATATATATAGTATATATAATTATATATATTATATAATATAATATATATATATATATATATATATATATAATATATATATTATATATATATATATAATATTATATATTATATATATATAATAATTATACTATATATATATATATATTATATCACGGGTAGTGACCTGTCTTAGGTGGATGAAGTAACCTAGGTAATTTCTCCTAGGATCAGGAAACGAGGGAAGTCGTGAAGTCCCTAGGTAGTTGAGTCGCTTGAGTCGATTGACTCATTCACGGCAAATATATATATATATTATATATAATATATAATTATATATATATATATATAATATATATATATATATATATATATAATACTATATATATATTATATTATTATAAATATATAATATAGTTTAGTGATGCAGGTAACATCCGCATCCCCATCCGCATCCGCGGATAAAGATCCGCATCCGCACCCGCATCCGCGCTTTGCCCTGCGGTTGTTGCGCGGATGTTTAATTGTTCGAGTTGAAAAAGATTTTAATAATAAAATACTTAAGATGAATCTGAACGCAAACTTTTAATGAGAGACATGGGACTCAACTCAACTGTGTAATGATGACTCATGATCTCACAGCATGAAGTTCATAAAAATTTGAGTCAAAAGAGTCAGCATAAGATTAGGGATGCACAAAATCAGCGCCTCTGCAGCTTTATGTCTCCGATGTAATACCATTGATCTCAAAGCTAAGGAAGCATTTTGAACATCTTCAAATAAAAATGATGACGGTTTAAAAATAATGAAAAGATGTAATAAACTAGAGCTAGAAAAACGCTTTGGTTCTGTGGAAATTAATGATCTTTATACTATTGCAACTTACTTAGATCCCCGTTATAAAGGCAAGCTTTTTTTTGTAACACAATAATGTTAGAACAAGTTAAATTCGTCACTTTGTGTTGCATTTGAAAACTTTCAATCCGAACAGTCCCTATTATTCGAACCCATTAAAAGGAAGAAACGAAATCTACAGAACCAAAACCTTCTACAAGTAAATCAATTAACAGATTCACTGGAAGAATTTCTACAGTCCAGTAGGGATGAAGAAACACACGCATTACCAAAAGATGTAGTGCAAATGATTGAAAACTATCACCAAGAAAAACGACTAGATACAAATGATGATCCTATCAGTTGGTGGAAAGTTAAGCAAAATGCTTACCCATGCTTGAGTAAACTTATAAGGAAATACTTGGCCTGTCCTCCAACTAGTGTTCCAAGTGAGATAGTATTTATTTAATAATGCTGGGCTAATATATGATGAAAAGAGAAAACAGACTCTCAGCAGAAAAGGCAGAAAAATTAAGTTTTCTCAGCACAACCTTCTATATTTGAATTTCAATACTAGTGCAAAAAGTATATATAATCCATTGTAAAAATCTCTTTCATTAAGTCGGAGTTTGGGGGGGGAAAAAAAAGGAAGGGGGTTGGTGGTGCATTTGAGTTAGGTCCCCGTCCCGCACATTTGTAACAGTTATATTAATAGGTTGTGGCTAAAACTCGAAAAAATATATATATATATATTATATATATATGTAAATGATATATATATATCATATATATTATATAATATATATAGTATATATATTATATAGTATATATATATATATATATATTTATATATATATATATATAAACATCCGCATCCGCATCCGCGGCGCATACATCCGCAATCCGCATCCGCATCCGCATCTGCGGATGCGAAAAAAATGACATAAACATCTCTGCAATCACTAAATAATATATATAATATATATAATAATAAAAAAAAATATATCTTTAACTTATATATATATATATATATATATATATATATATATATATATATATATATATATATATATATATATATATATATATATATTGTAAATGGTCCTTTTTAGTTTGGAGTGCGGTCATATCTTTGTTAAAAATCTGTTAATGACGAAGACGAATTTTTTTGTTCCAAAATGGTTGTAGTTATTATAGAAGAAGGATCCAAGCCACAAATACATTAAAATTGAGATATTGAGATTCAAAGTTAACGTTTGGGAATGAATGGAATGAGGGATAGTTGGTTCAAAAATTTTTAATTCCTATTGTAACATTTGTGTAGGTTTATTTTATTTAGTAAAATGAAGTTTTGACCTTTTACTACATAATTTTACTATAAATTTCTCCAAAATATTCAATTTTGTGGGATGGTTCGTTTTTACATAATTATTTTCCATATGTTTAAATTGAATTTTCAACGAAAGCATAAAATGAACCGTTGTTGA
>JABUQX010084297.1:0-10000 GCA_015478945.1 Trachelipus rathkii
ATAGAGTTATTTTAAAAAGAATAGGTATTTTTCACCAACACCTCATATATTATATATATATATATTATATATATTAAATATATATATATTATCATATGATATATATATATACTATATATATATATTAATATATATAGTATATATTAAAATATATACTATATAATTCTATATATCAATAATATATATATAATATATATATTAATAATATATATATTAAATAATATATTATATATATTATAATATATTATATATTATATATATATATATATAATATATATATATATATATATATATATATTATATATAATAATATAATATCAGTAAAGAGAATCAACCAATCAGACCTTGAGCGCTTACACCTGCACATTAATCCCGAGGGACTCCTACCTTCCGTTTAAATGCACTAATTACATATACTCACACAATGGGTAAGTGCAAAAAGTAACGCACGATACGCTCATCATTAACGACAAGTTTGCTGTCACATATATATATACCAATAATGTCCAAAAAGTAGCTTCCACCAATGTAAGGTACTTGAGGCCGTTATGCTAGAGAAAGAATTTTGCACAAGTAAGTATTGTAGAAGGTACACACATTAAAGTGATGATTTGTATCTATCTATTACACTTTATTAGTTGTAGTTTATATCTATGAATATATTATTAACAGATTACCTATGAGGCTCAAGTAAACACTATATATGACTTATAGTATATGAATGATACCCACGTTTTTATTCTAATTGGACATTCATCTACTATATCTTAAGAAATAGAATATATATAATTAGAGCCGCGAGAACTGACATATATTAGTACACTCACACTATAATATAATATATATATATATATATTATATATATAATAAACTATATTAAGTATATTAATATATATTAATATATATATATATATATATAATATAATTATATATAATATATATATATAATATAATAATAATATATATATAATATAATTATAATATATATATATATAATATATATAATAGAGAGTATATATATATATATATTATATTAATATAATATATAATAATTATATATATGATATATTATATTATATATATAATATATATAATATATATATAATATATATATATATAATATATAATATATATATATATATATAGTATATATTATATATATATATATATAATTTAATATATATTAATATAGTAATATATAGTATATATATATTAAATATATTATATATTAAGTAAATGATATCAATATATAATTGTTTAATTATATAATTTATACTACATTGCTAGAGCTATATATTATATGAGTATACTTAGGGAGTACCCGGTTAGCTATCACGTCCTTAGTTCGCTGTCCATATGTCAAACGATACATGTTAAATATTTACTTTTTCGGAGTACACATGAAAAAGAGACTTAAATAAGGCAGGTCTAATAATTATCAATAAGTATGAGTTTTATAGGAAATAAAATGTGTATGGAGTAATCAAATAAGTTTGAGAATAGTAGATCACGAGAATATGAATGCTTTCTTATGCTGCAATTAAACCATTGAGAATTAAGCACATTAGGATTAAGATAAATATTATGTACATGTCAATGTACGATACTTGTATATCGCAGGAAGTATATATCTGAGAGGAGTAGGGAGATGAGTATAAATAAAAGATTGATAGAAATCAATACTACGCAAGCGCATTACAGTACCCTCTATCTCTGGAGAGGTTTTAAGGAATGTGGTGAAAGTTCCCATAACAATTAATTAATATACCACAGAGGAATATTAACTACTATATGAGTCACTGATGTCTAGCTACATATAGAATAATATCCAGTGAAGGTTAAGTCTGCCAAGTGTGGCTAGGCCAAGTATTGATTTACCATATAACCTACTGCTATAATCATAATCTTAATATATACAAGAAATAAGATTTTCAATTATCTATACTATATACTTAAACATGAGTGTGTGTATACACATCCATTATGATAGTGTATAACTCTACTAATATGAGATGATATTTAAGTATAATCTTCTTTCAAAATTACAGGAAGTTGAAATTACCCGAAGATTTTTACTAGTATTTATATCTATATCATATCATACAGAAGTAAGCATATTATGAGGGTATTTCCTATATTAAGCAAGCACGAACACAAATGTATTCATGGAGGTACATATCTTTAAATGATACTAGGAGAAAATATATGATGTTCTCACGTGTATATATATATAGTATATATATATATTATATATACAATATATATACGATTTGAAATTTTTATACGAGGTTTTACAATTTAACTATTACCTGTATTTATAATTAGAACCAATTTAGTATGTTGAGATATAATTATCTTAATTTAACTAAAAACTAATTAGTAAGCATTCCTAGCACCACACAATGTTTTACATATATATATATAATTATTAAGTTTTTAATCACCAAAAAATGATAAATAAATGTATATAACTTTATTCAACTATTATATTACAGCAACCTTTGTCCATATAAGGAGCATTGAGTCAGCTAAAGAGTGCCTCAAGGAAAGAAACCTAATTTGGTACAATAGAGAAATATGGTTCAGAATAATAGGAGTGAATAGCAAGTTATGGCAGACAAGTAGAATTAGCACATTATGCTATATATATATATAATTAATATATAATATATATAATAATATATATATTAAATATTAATATATATATAATATATATATATATATAATATATATATTAATATATATTATATATATATATATATATATCTAATATATTAATAATCATATTATTATATAATATATATATATATATATATATATATTATATATATATATATATTATATATATATATATATATATTAATAATGTTAAATGTCACTTTAATAATGTAAAATTTCAATTATATGAGAATTCAATTATAATCATATATTTCACTAGTTATAATTACACACAACATATAGTAGTATAGTGAAAACTCCACAGGGTTTAATAGTAGAATAAGATATAATTTGAAAATAATTAAAATACAGTATATTATATTTATAACCTTTTTATAAACTTTATATATATCACAAGATGTATAAAAAAAAATTAGAATAAGCATATTAATTCTATATAATGATTGCATTCATATAACATTAAAGTTTCAAAAGTTCATATCAGTCTCATATCCATATCTGTCAGAACGAAATAAACTTTCATATCGATGTTGAAAGAATTACCTTTATCCACCATTCCAGAACATGTAGGAAGTATCACCTTATAATATTTTATGTATTCAATTTATTCTCGTTCCATGTCTTGTTAGACTCCCAAACATGTTAACGGACATGATTTTTCAGTGTCAGTGTTGCCACAGTCCGTGACTTCACACACTCTTCAGAAGAAAGAGTTGCACTGAAATGAAACATAGGGCAATATAAATCGGCTAAAGTCTCTGTCAGTGATCTGTGAACTCATCAGGTCATATTCGAGTCAGATATGCTCCAGCGACTATTTGAGGATTTTCGCCGAGTGCTATCAAAGTGAAGCTTAGCACGCCCACCCACATAATGAAGCGCACTTAAATTCTCGTTCTGAGTGTGAGTCCCATGTTAATGGAGTGTATGCGAGAAGATAGGCTTCTCATGTAATGTCGACTCGGCTTCACCACTAACCCAGTCTCGAACCTGGGCCCCCTCCCTCGCCATTGAGCTTAAAAGTCGCAGATGAGCTCTGAACTCATAGCTTAGCTGCGAAGCTTTCGTAAGAGAGACGACATACGAGTTATGCTATCTAAATTAAAGTAATAGATAGAACCTTCGGGTTAACTTTATATCCTATACTTTCACGGAGCACAAGTACAAGCTAAATCAATAGGATCTAATAACACTTGCAATTGATAAATTTTATTTATTTTGTAATATTTTCATACACATAAGAATATTTTAATATTGGTTATTATATTTTATTATTAGAACTATACGAATACCAAGAGTAAACTCTATTATATATTTTGAACTGAGAGCATTTATGCCATCACAGTATTAAAAACCCTAAGGAGTGCACATGATAATAAAATAAATTAGAAATCAGTCTTATATACAAGTCAAGAAATACATGAATCAGTCATATATTAAAGTTTTTTTTATTTTTATTTTTATTTATTATTTTTATTTTTTTATTTTTTATTTATTATTTTTTTTAGGTTATATATAGAGGGAAATAAAATTAAGCAGTTGTTAGAGTAATTAGATAGTTACTTATCACATTTGTCAGTACATTTAAGAGGGTAATTATATTGAGTATGGTATTAATAAGCTAGATTAGAGTATATATACACTTGATGTAATACGATCCGTATTAAGAGCTATCTCTCTTCGTCACGAGAGGATAAACTAGCTTAAATATCTGGTTAAGGGACCACAGCAGTCTGGCTATATATCCGGAATGAAGTAATGACAATGGTCGAATTCTATGAGTATCATAGTTAGTACTGGTATCGCGGAGGATAGGCAAATTTCTCCTTAGCTATTTATAAAAGATATAAAGAACATTTGAGAGTTAGTCGTAGTTACATGATATGGATATTAACGTAAAATTCAGAGCTCGCACGAAATATAAGTCATTTTTTTACTTGAGTCAAAAGATATTGCAACACACTTAGAAGTGGTCAGACGATAATGCATATATTTGCATATTAGAATTATCATACATATTGCTATCTTATTTTTTTTGACGAGTATCTTGATAATTCGGCTACAATGAACTTTATAGTTACGTTGATTCTGAGTACTATTTAATTAAACACGCTATGGTCATCATGTGTCAGATCCCATTCAAGATAAGTCAGGAAAATTGACAGTCTCTAAGTATTCTTCGATGTGGTTAATTACACTTATACACTGCCACCATTCTTATACATTATGTATGGAATATGAAATTAGTTTTATAGTGTTAAATTTATATATATATATATATATATATATTAATATATATATATTATATATAATATGATATAAATATTATATATATATATATATATATAATATATATATTAGTATATATAATATAATTATATATCTGAGTATGCTGACTCACCTAAGTCTTATTACTACTTACGTTGCATTCATCTACTCTCACTCTACTCTTATATCTATTATAATCTATCTATACTATATCTCATGATTATATATATATATATATCTCTCTTCACTATCTCTATCTCTCTCTATATATATAATATATATATATATATATAAATATATATATTATATATATATATATATATATATATATAATATATATATATATATTAATATATTAACTTATATATTAATATATAAATATAATAATAATATTAATATTATATATATATAATATATATATATATATAAATAATTAATTAAATACTTGAGCTACTCTCTAAATTATTTCATTTCTAGTATGAACAGCGTTTTCTAAGTTTATTTGAAAAACGATAAATATTTATAAATATTTATATTATATAAAATTATAATATTTATATTTATTTAAAAATATTACTTTAAATGAATATTTATATTAGTATTTAATATTTTTATATAATTTTATATATTGTTTATTAAAATTTTGATTTGTTATAATAAAATTAATTTATAGATCATTAAGAATTTCTTTCCAAAAAATAAATTTAAAAATTATAAATTTATTATGTATAAAAAAAAAATATTGTATCTGTAAATTCAGACATACTGTCCGATCTACCCGCACATGCCGTTTGGGCAGTGAGAGCTGGCAGCCATTTTTTAATGGGTTTATAAAGCGTTATAATTATTATATGGGTTATTTATTTATAATATTTTATTCAATTTCATTTTACATCATTTTTAAAATTTATTATTGTGTAAATATAATTTCAAAAAAATTAAGAAAATTTTATCGTAAACATTTTAATGAAATTTGAGCAAAATAAGATAGTTTATTCTTATAATGTTATACTTTTTACGAGTGCACTGAGCATCACAGAGTAGCACGAGTGTGAGGATTGCTCTCATGATATATATATATATATATATATATAATATATGTATATTATATATATAATATTATAATAATATATATATATACTATATATATATATAATAATATATATATATACTATATAATAAGTATAATAATATATATATATATATTAATATAATATATATATATATATATATATATAAGTATATATAATATATATATATAAGTATATATTCAGTATATATATAAGATTTATAAAAGCCAGCATTAAGTTATAAATATGTGGTAGAATACTTTGTGTCGGAGATGGTTTACTGTAAGGAAAAATGTATGCTAATAGAGTAGATAAAGACACAAACAACAAAAGAAGATGTATGGTCACAGCGTACGAGTAGCAGGAAGACGATGCCAGAAGTGAAATCATCTTATACCGACATTTGTATTGTGTCGAAGTCATTACTTCGATGAACACACAGAGAAACACCACTACACACCGACATCCCACACATCTTAATCACACACAACATTTGTCTTACAAACACGGGATCCAAGAAAACGATTTATTGGGAGGATTCGACACAATACTCTTTAGATTAAATTACATTCTATTCTTTTTTACATTTAATTCTATCCTATCATCTTACTATCATCTAGTTCTATCACTTATTCATGAGAGCATATTGATTATAGTTTAATAATTATTTAGTATTTATGGTTTTATTGGTGTCTGGGGCTTGCTGTAAGAAAACAAGTAGTATCAAATGGTTATTTAATGTAAGTGTTACATTACTAATATTAATTAATTTATATACATGGGTAGTAATTTTATTTTATGATATTATAATATCTATTATAAGTACACGGTATATATATATATAATATATATATATATATATATTTAATATATATATATAATTAATATTTATATTATATATATATATATATATATTATTATATATTATATATAAGTATATATAATATATATATTATAATTATATATATACTAATATATATATATATTATATATTAATATAATTATATATAGTATATATATATATAAATATATTAATTATAGTTATGACATTATTATAAGCTTCTAATTTTACAGGAGATATAAAGCAGATGATATATAGTATAAGATTAATATAAGAAATAAATAAATAATATATTGGCGAAGAAATTTTATTATATAAGAAATTGATATGAGTAATAATAAGATAAAAAAAAGAAAAATTAGCTTTATCGAGTATAATAATAATAAACACTAAATTTAAAATTAATAATATTGATTTATAGAGACTATATGAGAGAGATTATGAGTTATGAGAATTTATAATATTTAGATCACAAAAATTGAGAAGAGAGTAAAGAAATGATCTGAGGTATATTGATCTACTCATCGTTCTATGTTATTTTTCGTCTCAGCTTATCATAAAACAATTATTTGCTCACAATTATACTGATAACAGTAAGTAAAAATGAGAGAGATTGTCAATCCTCGAAGTATTCCTAATCATGCAGACGCACTGGAAGTTGTATAACACACATTTGTATTTCCTGAGTTTATACTATCTATTTTCCTTATTCTACATATATCTTGAATTGAGAATCTAGAGCGAGAGAAGGTATATATAATGTTTCGCCCACCTCACGAACTAGTTAGTCGTACAGCTATTAATTTATAAATCACAATTTTAAGAAAAACCGGTTCTCTTAATTATCGAAATGCGAGAAAATTTTATCATGGTGAACGGCTTAACTCTTTTGTGCGAACTAAAATTCAACAACATTCTTGAACATTGAAGAGTAACGGAATACGCTCGTAGCTTGCTTTCTTAGTGGAGATATCGTATATTATTTATATTCATAATACGTAACTAGATAAATAAGGGATTAATAATCAATTCAACCTAACTAACCAAATCCGACTAACTTGTACACAAAACTGAAACGGATAAAAAGTTTATATATATATATATAGTAATATAAATAATAATAATTAAACAAAAATAAAATATTAATATAACATAATTATATATAATAATAATTAAATTAAATAAATAATGAATATTAAATTAAACACAATAATAATTTTTTCGTAATGTTGCTATTATAATAAAATAATATTAAATCATTAAAATAAGAATTATAATATAATAAATACATAAAATAATAATAATAAATAAATAATTAAATTGATATAATAAATTATAATAATGAATAATAATAATTATAATAATATAATTAAAGTAATAATTCCAGTAACAAATAAGTGGACTACATGATGAATGATGGCTAAAACACACACACACATATAAAATCTATAAATATATATTATATATAAATACTTAAATACAGGCGTAAATCTATTATAAACTATTACATATTATAACTACTATCCATTATAACTTAGTTATATATGAATATAACTACTACTTATATATATTTATATATAACTTATATATATATATATATATATATATATATATACTTATAATATACTATATATATAATATATACTAAGTTAACTCGACTAATTCATCTGGAATTAAATTAATGAGTTAAAGTTAGACCATAGTTTATTTTGTTAAAAAAGTACACTACTACTATAAATAAAAATAAACCGAATAAAATTAGAATTAGATTACATAAATTTGTATCTTTTCCGTTTTGTAAAACAAGGAAAAAAATAAAAATGTAAATTGTTTGTATAAATGTTTGGCTATAAGAAAAATGCAATTTACAAATATTAATATATTAACAACCGTAATCTAAATGTCATTCATTTGACTTAATTGGCTCGCCAAAATTTATTTTTTCTTAAATAAAATATAAATTATTTTAGATAAGCAATAACATCAATGAAAATGATAATATATTTTTCTTAAAAAATTTGTTGGTTAAAATGCCGATCCTTCGGCTTGGACTGAGTTAAAAAGTTGGTGAGAAACAAGTTTACCACAAAATCTTAAACATGATTTTTGCAAGTGTCCTTGAGACGCAAATATTGTATGTTGAGTCTATATTTGACATATGTCAACACTGTCTTACTCGAGATGTATAGGTTGTAGTATATATATATATATATATAATATAATTTATATGAGAGAGAGAGAGAGAGTATAATATATTATTAGATAGTTTATTACCTAGCATTAAACCTCCTAATATATATATATATATATATAAAAAATAACGTTTAATAAAGTACTGAATATATATTTTAATTTAAGATCAACTTTGTTTTCAGTTACATTTGAAAATAAATTCGTTAATTTGTAAAAGAAAACAAAATTTGAGAATATAAAGTAAACGAAATCAAATTATTCAATTTGGCGATTTACTAATTATTATATAATTAATTATCCATGCCTTATATTTTATTAAAGTGAAAACAAAAGTACAAGGAAGATTCAGAAAAAAAATACTTTAAATTCAAAATATATTTTCATATTGATATTATAATTTTATTAAAATTATGAAAAAATGAATCTTTTGCTTATCCTATTCAAATATTGTTCATAACATTTTGTAAACTATTTTCGCTATGATTGAAATAACAAAATGGAAAACTATAACAATAAAATGATATTAGCAATAAATACTATGCGCGTTTTTTTGTAATCAAAGTTTTATAATTCCTTTTTTTCATAAGACGTTTTCTTAGTATATTTATATGCAATTTTCTTTTATTTATTATTCACTTAGTATAAAAAAATTTCCAATCAAATTAGAATTTCATGTTTTGTGCTCTAAGTTTTTAAAACATTCTGTAATACAATATAATTTTAAGATACGAATGCATGGCACAGAACAAATTTCAACTGGGGAAATAGAATGTCTTCGCCACCATTCACACTTTTTAAGTTATGTCTATATATAGACACTTTTTCATTGGAGTAAACATTATCGTCTTTTATCGGGTCATCTCTCAACGTTTCATCTTTTTTTACGCTTGATTTAAAGTCCATACGAAACAGACAAATCAAAGGCTACCTCAAGGATAAAAAGATGTTA
>JABUQX010084297.1:15000-23313 GCA_015478945.1 Trachelipus rathkii
CTGACCGCCTTTTCTAGGTTTCGCATAGACTGAAAGTTAGATAGCAAGTTAAATATTTGCCATTAAGGGGAGACTTCATAGCAAAAATTCAACTATTCCAAACCGATAAAATAAATGTTTTTTGATGAACAACTATCATATCTTCTAATTTTATGAAAAACAACAAACAAAAAAAAACTGTTCGTTTTGAACATTTTACAGGGTAGAGAGAAGGAATGTTTTTTTTATTTATTTCCACAAACCTGCCATAAAATCTCTTAATTTTCAAGTATTTCATTTTTTTTCCACTACAATACTCAAATTTTAGTGTGGTAATAATATTTTTAGTTAGCCCTTATTTGAAAATTGTTTTTAATTTTTTTTTTTTTACAATTTCTGAAAGTACTTTCAAAATGTTTGAACAGAGAATAGTCAAATGGCTGACACCACCTTACGTTCTACAAAAACATTTAATATAAACGTCAGTTTGTTTGCTACGTATTTATAGTTTACTTGGTACCCAAATTTGAAGAAAATAAATCTTGTTCGTTTTTTTATAATGAATTTTTTTTTTTATCTTAATGTAAGGAAAAAATGAAATGCTAGACAAACACAAATAACACAACATTTGGGAAATGTTTCAATTTTTTTAAGATCGGCAAAAAAAAAACTTATTGTCATATAATATATACTATATATATATATATATATTATATATATATATATATACTTATATATATATATATATATAATATATTATATACTTATATATTATATATAATGTATATATATATAATATATATATATATATATTATAAAATATATATATACTATATATATATATAGGTTCCAAGAAACCTTCTATTGATTTAAAATAAGTACAGTTTCAAAGCAGTGTTGTCGAAGCAGGTGACTTGAAAACTTTTCCGAGATGTCTTCTTTCTCTTTGGAGAGGCGGGATCGGACTAGTGGTAGAGGCTCCTGTATATTGTCTAACGGCGACGCTCTTGTCGATGGTTAGTCCTGGCCCGAGTGAAATTTTTTTCGTCTAACTAATTATTGCAAATTTCTCGCAATGAGCATGTTGTGCGTATGTCAGCGAATTCTTGACTTTGGTCGGCTGCTCCTGTAACCCAGGACACACCCTGAAAAATGCCGTGTAGCCCCCGAGGGGTTCCAAGACCCTTTCGGTGGATTAAATATGTACGAAGGTATTCAAAGCATTATATCGAAGCTAGGAATTTGAATCTTCCGATATGCCTTCTTTTTTTGGGAAGGCGAATCGGACTAGTGGTAGAGCCTCCTGTACATTGTCTAACGGCGACGCTGTTGTCGATGGTTCGAGTCCTGGCGCGAGTGAAATTTTTTTCGTCTTATTATTGAAAATTTGTCGCAACAAGCATATGTGACGCATGTCGGCGTTCTTGACCTTGTCGGATTGCCTCTAGTAAAAAATGAAACACCCTGAAGAGCCGTGTAGCCCGCAGGGAGTTACAACCATCTCTGTGGATTTAAATAAGTATTGAGTATTCAAAGCAGTGATATCGAAGCAAGGAGATTTGACAACTTTGCTAAGATGCCTTCTTTTTCTGGGGAGATGGATCGGACATAAAAAACTAAGTGTAGAGCCATCTACATTTGTCTTAACGGCGACGCATTGTCGATGAGTTCGAGTCTGTCGTGCGAGTGAAAATTTTTTTCGTCACTTATTATTGCAAATTTGTCGTCAACAGCACTTTGTGCTATGTCGGCGTTCCTTGAATTTGGTCGGTTGCTCCTGTAACCGAGGAGCAACCCTGAATAATGCCGTGTAGCCCCAGCAAAGATTCCAATCACCCTTCTGTGAATTAAGTAAGTGTCGAGTTTCAAAGCAGTGATATGAAGCAGAGATTTGAAAACTTTTCGAGATGCTTTTCTTTTCTAGGGAGGCGGGATTGGACTAGTGGTAGAGCTTCCTGTATATTGTCTACGGCGACGCTGTTTTCGATAGTTCGAGTCCTGGCGCTGCGAGCGAATTTTTTTTCGTCTTATTGCAAATTTTTCGTAAGGAGCATGTTGTGCGCCTGTTGGCGTTCCTTGACCTTGGTCGGTTGGTCCTGTTACCCATGAGCACCCCAGAATGCCGTGTAGCCCAGAAGGGGTTCAAATCCTCTGTGTGATTTTATATAGTAATCAGATTTCAAAAGCAGCGAATCGAAGCATCGAAACTTAAAAATTCGTAAAACGAAATAACTTTTTTTCCTGGGTGTCGGATCTGCTAGAGGTTTAACCTCTTGTACATTGTCTAACAGCGACGCTGTTGTCGATGTCGAGTCTGCGCGAATTAATTTTTCTTTCGCTTATTTAATTGCAATTGTCGCAACAATAGCATGTTTGTCCATATCGGGTGGCTGATTTGGGTTGCTTGCTCCTGTAAACGGGAGCAAACTAGCAGATGCCGTTTAGCCCTCAAGTCAGGGGTCCAACACTCTTATGGGATTGGGAATAAATATCGAGTTTCAAGGCAGTGATATCGAAGCAAGAAATTTAAAAACTTCCGAGATGCTTCTTTTTCTGAGGAGGCGGATCGCAATAGTGGTAGAGAGCCTCCCTGTACCATTGTAATAACGACGACGCTGTTGTCGAGGTTCGAGTCTGGCGGAGTGAAATTTTTCTTACGTCTTATTTATTGCAAATTTTTTCGCAACAAGCATGTTGTGCCATGGTCGCGTTCTTGTCTTTGGTCGGTGTGCTCCTGTAACCAGGACACCCCAGAAGAATCGTGTAGCCCCAGCACGAGTTTCCATACCACCTTCTATGGATTTAAAATAAGTATCGAGTTTCAAGCCAGTGATATGAATGCAGAAACTTGAAACTGGTAAAGAAGATTACCTTTTTTTTGTGTGGGATCGGACTAGTGGTGGACTTCTGTAAATTGTCTAACAGGTGACGTCTGTTGTTGACAGTTCGGTCTGGCGCGGAGGTGAATTTTTCCATCGACTTCTAATTGCAATTTAATCGCACAAGCATCTTGTGCCTGTCGGGCGTGGCTTTGAACTTTGGTGGTTGCTCCTGTAACCAGGAGCACCATCAAAATGCCGTGTAGCCGCAGCAGAAATCTATATATATACTTTATATCTGTACCCTCTTATTCCAGACCATGGTCTCACTACTATACATTACAGGTAATAGCATGCCGTCATGTAGACACTAGCACAACTCAAGATTCTTCCCTTTGCATTCAACTAAGGATTTAATTGACCAGCATCTTCCTTGCATTCAACACTTTCATACTACATTCTGCATCTCCGTTTCTGCTTTCATCCACATATTCCTAAATATTGAACCAGATCATTTGCCAACTATCCCATCTAACATCAATTTACACAGGAATATCCCACACAGTACTTACCTTCTTTCTACTTTTCTTTTAATGCACCTTTTTCAGTCCTGATAAATCTCTTTTTAACGATCTCTGAAGCTGCTCAAGATTCGCCCACCAAACTAAATTACCGATATAATCAGGATAGGAGCACCACTCCACTCTCTTTCATTTCTCATACCTAAGCCATCCCTTGCTACCTCACACCACCATCTGAATCTTCAATCCCAATCCATATATATATACATAATATAAAATAAGGAACGATATTAAATTAAATAAATTATTTACTAAATAGCGTCAATGAAAAGAAAAGAAAACAGCTAATATAAAACATATATATATATATATACTACTATATATATATATATATTACTATATATATTACTATACATATATATATGTATATATAATATATATAGAAATTAATATAATATATATATTACCATAATACTATACTATAACCATATATATATATAATATATATATAATATATATATATATATATATACATTATATAATATATATATATATATCTTTTTCCACAATTGAATCACTTCAGGCATTTGCAATATCTCTTTATAACCCAAAAGGAAAAAATAATAATTATTTTCTCCGGCTCGGCATATTCCGCCTTTTGTTTTGCACTGTTGAGAATTGGTGCAGTACTTTTCTGGCATAAAATTTTCACGTACAAAATATTTTTTGAAAAATTTATTCCCAGAATCCGGTTCCGTTTCAACTCCGGCTGCGGCTCCAGATCCGGCTCTGGATCCGACTAGGTTTCTGCACTATTTGAAAATTGTTTTAGCAGTCTTCTGGAATAAACTTTTACAAAAAAAAATTTTATACGAAACACAATTATACCCAGAATCCGTGCTCCGTTTCCGACTCCGGATCCGGATCCAACTAAGTTTTCGCACTTTTTGAACATTGTTCAGCACGTCTTCCGGCAATAAATTTTTTTCATCTAAAAAAATATTCTTGGAAAAATTTATAAACAGGATCAGGTTCTACTCCGGCTCCGGTTCCGGCAGGTCCGACGAAGGTTTTCGAACGATTTGAAATTGTCACGTCTTCTGGCAATATATTTTTCAACTAAATAATATTTATATAGCAAGATCCGCCCGCTCGACACCGTCTCCGATTCGGCTTCGCTTTGGATCTGACTAAGGTTTCTGCATTATTTGAAATTTGAGAACTCTTTCTATCATAAATTTTTCAAAAAAAAATTTTTCGAAAAAAAAATCAGACTCCGGCTACCGACTTCGACTCGGTCGATCTCCGAATCCGGATCCGTTAAGGATTCCGCATCTAATTTAAATTGTGGGGGAAAAAAGGGGGGAAATTATTCTAAGCTACACTTTTTTATTTCAAAAATTTATAAAGAATAAGCGCTTTGATCTAGGGTCTCTAGATCAAAGTCAAAGATTATTGAAAGAATACGAAAATGCGTTCAAAATGCGTGACAGTCATTCAAAATTTTCACGCTAAAAAAAATATTTTTGAACAAAATTTATTTTTAGGCTCCTGCTCTGACTCAGCCTATGGCTCCACTCCAGCTCCGACTTCACTTTCGGTTCCGGATCTGAACTAAGGTTCGGCAGTTTTGATACCAATTTTCAGTACTTATTCTGGCAATATATTTTTCTACTAACATTCGGCAGTTTTGATAGAATTTCATACCCAGGATGCCGGCTCCTGGATCCGGATACTGGATCCGACTTGGTCTCTGAACTATGTTGAAAATTGTTTCAGAGGCCGTCTTCTATTAATAATTTTCACACTAGTAAAAAAAAAAATATTTCTTGAAAATTACTCTGGCTCCGACTCATTTCCGACTTTGAATCGGCTCCGGCTCGACTCCAATCGGATCCGATAAGGATTCCTGATATTTGAAAATTGTTCAACACTTCAGTACATTGTGGCAATATATTTTCATCTAAGAAAAATATTTTTGAAAATTAATACCTCACAGGATCGCGTCTCCGAATCCGGATCGACGATCCGGACCTACTAATTTCTAGAGAATAGAAATTGAAAATGTTTCAGTGGAAATTCAAATTTTTACCAAAAATATTTTTTTAACAAAATTTTTAACCCAGTTTCCGGCTCCGGCTCCGGCTCCGCCTCCGGCCCCGGCTCCGCTTCGGCTCGGATTGACTAAGGTTTCTGCACTATTTGAAAAATTGTTTAGCAAGACTTCTGGCAATAAATTTTTCATCTAAAAAAATATATCTTTCTGAGAAAAATTTATACTATTGCACCCTGCTCTGACTCTGGCTCCGACTTCGACTCCGGATCCGATACTCAGGATCCGGATCCGACTAAGGATTCTGCACTATGTGAAAATTGTTCAAGCAACGCTTCTGGCAACAAATTTTTCATCTAAAAAAAATTTTTAAAAAAAAATTTATAACCAGAATCCGGCTCCGAATCCGGCTCCCGGCTCCGGATTCGGATCAAACTAAGGTTCTGTGCACTATTGAAAATGTTCAGCATACACTTCTTCTGCATACATTTTTCACGCCTAAAAAAAACTTTTCCGAAAAAATCAACTACGCACCGGCTACTGACTTGGCTCCCATTCGACTCCGGCTCCGACTCGGAATCGGATCGACTAAGGATTCTGCAATATTGAAAATTGTTCAGTACGCTTTCTGGCATTAAAATTTTCACGCTAAAAAAAATATGTTTTTAAAAAAAAAATTCATAACCTCGGCTCCGGCTCGGCTCCGGCTGCGGCTCCGATTCAACTCGGCTCCAATCTGCTAGGTTCTGTGACTATTTGAAAATTGGTTCAGTACGTCTTCTTGCGCATTACAATTTTTCATCTAAAAATATATTTTTAGAAACAATCCTACCCAGGATCCGCTTCGCACATCGCAAAGGGACGTGAAAGCGACGTCGCTTTTACGTCTTTTGCGAAGTGCCGACATCGTATTATAAACATAATAATTACGTCAGGGATGTGGAAATGTCAGCTCTCAGCGACGTAACATGCGACATCAATGCGACGTCCTATGGTAACGTAGTATTTACGTACCTTACGAATCCTGCAACGTTACAAAACGGTAACGTTGTAATCGACGTAGTTTTAGACAATCTATTTGATGTAACTTTTTGTATATATATACTTAATATATAATATATATATTATATATATTATATATATTAATATATATATATATATATATATATATTATATATTATATTACCTTATATATAATATATATAAATATATTATTTATATTTATTATATAATATTATATAATAATATATATATAATATATATATATATCTATCTATATATATATATATATTATAATTATATATATATATAGTATATATATATAATATATAAGTTATTACAGGTTAACATAGTTTTAAATAAATAATATGATTTGTTATGAAGTCTTCTAATTGCCACATGCAAGTTTCCTTTTCACTTATTATTTAATAAAATTGTTATAATGAAAAGAAAGTTTTAGTTTTTATACTACTTTGAAGAAGCTGTTAATTCGTCATAGCTCTTATTGATGTAGTGCTGACAAAGAACAATTTAATTACTTTGTAGACAACAACATGCTAAATTCGTTTCTTGTATTATTATTTTTATTATTATTATTATTATTATTATTATTATTATATTTATAATAATATATATAAATATATATATATATATATATATTATATATATATATATTAATAAATATATATATATATATATATATATATATATATATATATATTATATATTTGGCAACTGTGTTTCTCTTTTAAATTTTTCAACGGTTTTCATAGGTATAACAACAAATCGATTGATTTTCCTAAAAAATGGATTTTTTAAGAATCTGTTAAACTCAACTATTACCAATAGATATTTCCGTGAAAGACATAATAAACAGAAACACATAATTAACTAATTTACAACAAAAAAATGAAAATAACACCAGCAAAGTCACTACAAACTCGCTTTCGCGAGATCATATACCGTGACTGGATAATAATAATTATATTTTATGAGTGTCCTTAATGTGACATTGAAATAATAAATTAGATTATATTATAAAATTTCTGTAGAAAATAATGTATAAAATGACTTATAAAAACATCAAACATAAAATGAAAAAGATTATTGAAAGATTATATCGGAAATTTGCATTAAAGACAGGGCGTATTTATTTTTAAAAAGATTCGTACGGCTGGCAGTGCGCGGACACAGTCTATAAAGTCACATGAATCGTCGTCAATAGTTACATTTAGAACGAAAAAGCGTATATCACATAAGATTAAACAATGTCACATATACAGTAATGTGTGATTGTGACGAGTGCGAGTGAAACATAACGTCGCTGTTATGTAATCTACATAACCATAAACTGTGTAATAACCTGGGCCGGGCTGCCGGGCCTCCGGCTCCGGACTCCGATCGGCTCCGGCTCCGGCTCACGGCTCCGGCTCCAACTTCGGCTTCAGCTCCGGAAATCGAATAAGGTTTCGCACTATTGAATTGTTCACAGTCTTCTAAAAAAAATATTTTTCGAAAAAAGATCATACTCCGGCTCCGGCTCCGACGGCTCTGAAACTTCGGATCCGAATCCGGATCCGGATCCGACTAAGGATTCTGGTACTATTTGAAAATTGTTAGCACCTCTTCTGGCCAATAAATTTTCATCTAAAAAAATTATTTCATGAAAAAAATATACCCTGGCTCCGGCTCCCGGCTCCGGTCGGCTCGACTCCGGCTCCGGTCTCGACCCGACTCTCCATTTAATTTGACATGAGTAAAATCCGAAGAAATGACTAGAGGTTGAGAATATGAAAAAAAAGAATTTTAGATTTTTATAATTATAAATAAAACATTTTTTGATCCTAAACCTGGAATTGCAATTTTGACTGGAATTGAAATTTTTTAGTTGCACTCCTCTAAATAACTTGCTGTCTATCTAAGAACTAATTAGATTTTTAAA
>JABUQX010084298.1:0-32302 GCA_015478945.1 Trachelipus rathkii
ACTTAAGCCGGCTATCCAAACACGCCACCAACGTGTTCGCCAAAGTTTTTTTATTCCAAAGTTTAATTCTTCCCTATGTAGATATAACCCATAACTGTACGCGGAGGATTTTTGATACAGCGTCTCTTCTCTTATGAGAGCGTGACATCAAACCTCCTGCGCCACGAGCGTTTTGTGTATATATAAGATAATATACTATATATATATATATATATATATATATATTTATATATATATAATAAATATTAATATATATCATATATATATAATATAATATATTATCTATATTATATATATACTATAAAAATTATAGTTATTATAATATTATATATAATATATAATATATATAATATATATAATATAATATAATATATATACCGGTATTTATTTATTTGAAATCCACTTAAACTTTAAAAATAATAAAACAAATTCTAAACTTTTTACCAACGCTATCCTTTAAAATTTCTATTAAGGCAATTAATATTTATACCTAGCATATAATTAGGATTTCTTTGATACATTATTTTGTCATTTGTGCCAATGATTTTTTTGCAGTTTAACTTTGCTTAAAGTGAAAAAAAAATTATTGCTCAAATTAATCAATAGTGGGCGTATAGTCCGAATATTGAATAAACATTAATATACTTATATAGAGTACGGAAATAATTAACCTTATAAAAGAATTAGTTTTTCTTGAGTATTGTAGGAAAGAATTATAAGCTTTATTTTGAAAATCTCGAGTGATTGAGGAAACTGCATGACAAGTTGCACAAGAAGTGCTTAATTATGTGAAGTATTAAATTTCACAAAAAGCTAATTGATAGGAAATGAAAGGAAAAAAAAATTTTCTATGGACTTCAATCAGGGTCTTGCGGAGTCGAGTTCGAGTCTTGGTAGGTGAGTCGTGATCGTTGCAATTCCAAGATCGGAGTTCGGAGTCGAAATTCTGTGCAAAGTGGGAGATCGGATCGGAGCGAGTCAAAATCGTGTGTTAAGGAGTCGGTAGCGATAGTCGAGTCGAAAAATTTATAGACTATTATTTTATTCATTATATTATTTATTATTACTATTATTATTATTATTATTATTATATATTATTATTATATTATTATTAAATAATTATAAATAATTATCCTAATTTCTTCATCAATCGTGCATTTCGCCTACTAAATAACTTCTCCTACTGCATCCTCCACTGATTTATCTAGTCCGGATCATTCACTAACTCCCTCACTCGATTTGAAAATGAAGATATTAAAACTATTAATTAATAATGGGCTTTTATAATAAAAAATAAAAATAATTTTGGCATTATAAATGGTTATACATTTGTTTCCGAAACTAATAATTTGTTTTCATTATCGCTGCTCCTGCATCTTTATGTCTTTACTACAGATGTAGCGGATGGTGATTTTTGACTATCCGCGACGGATAGTAAAATCACTATCCGCGATGTGAAGAACGCAAAGATTCTCTGAGCACAAGTCCGCACGTCCGCAAGTCTTCCACTAATAATATTTATTATATATATATATATATATATAGTATATATATATATATATATATAATATAATTATATACTATACTATATATATATTATATATATATATATATATATATACATATATATATATATATATATAAAGAATGTTGATTGATCATTTATTATTGCTCTTTTTTCGCATTGTTATAGGCGACAACTCTAGCAACCTGGTCCTTTAATTTGCTTTTATTACTCTTGTACAGTTAAATCTTATGCGCCTAAAGCAAATCCTCTGGAGACTCTGCCCGTGAAAGAGTTTTGAATTCTAATGAAAAAGTTCTACGAAAAGGGCGGAAACTCCTACCTGAGAATATTAACCAGAGACTGCTCGGAAACAATTGCGAAAGAAAATGATTCTAAATCTCCTAGGTTCAAGAGTTTGGGCCAAAAAAAATTGACCAACTGATCAGGCAAAGCCCTCCTGGGAGTTTTATATATTATACTAATATTATATAATATATTATATATATTATAGTATATAATATAATATATATATATATAATATATATAAATATATATATATAATATAATATATATATATATATATATATATATTTTGTTATACTTTTTATTATATTTTCATAATAAAGATAATAAAAAACTAAATATATGAAGTTATATATATTATCATATATACCTGTGTTACCAGATCTTGCGAATCATGACCCCAACTTTTGCACCCCACCAATCTCCCCAGCCTCAACCGATTTGAAAAAAAGGTTTTTTAGATATAATAATACTTAAATTAATAATTCTCAAATTCTATTAAAAAACTAAAGCTTTTGTGCCCTTTAAAGAGCAGTTTGCTTCTCTTTCTTCGTAAACTTAATCTGCATCGCTAAAAATGCTCGCCAGCTACAACTTATTGAAGGTCAGCCTAAATATTCTGCGAGTTTTGCAAGATGATTAAAAAACCTTTACAACTATCACGCCATCAAAACCAATGATCTTTATCCATTCCAAGAGTTTTCCCTTTGATAATTCTTCGATTACATGACTGGCACTGTCCTTTGTCCCTCGAAACAGACTCTTTTCATCGCTGCTAGAAGCCAAGAAAGAACGTTCATGAATTTGCAATGTTCGCAACAATAGTAAATGTGTGCCTTTCTGCAATCGTTCCTTATATATTGCTGGTTAATTTCTGCTTTAGGAAACATTTCATCACATAGGGTCTACTAAATAAATTTAACCCTTGAAACACGTGTCAAGAATTTTTTGGTATCTACACCTGAGAGTTTTAGGACTTCGTTTTCAATTTGAAAACCTACGGACGCTCTCCAGCATTAGTGTTTCTATCACCTTGAAATCCCTTACTTTTGCAGTATAGCAAGCATTTAGCACACTAATTAGAAAGGAAAGTGAGTGACACAAACAATGTAAATTTTCGATATAATAAATAGTCATAGTTACTTCTTTCAAACGGTTTAAGAAGAATAATACAATTACCTAAAATCTATTATCATCACTGTCAGTGGTACATCTCTTGAATTTCAATGCATAAGTGAGACAGCTTATTTATTCTCCATCTCTCTCAAGCATGTACCAACTACTATTCCAACGAGATCTGAACATCTTGCCGTTACAGAAAGTGAAGGAACATATCTCATTATTACACTAAATGAATTACTATCGCTCCGCCAAAAAACTTCATGCGTATGCGAATGCCAATGCGAAGCGGTAAAAAAATTATGCGCATTGCATTATCTCTTAGCACCTCTATCTTTACGTTTATTTTACCGTATCTATTGAGACTTAGATTTATTGGAAAAGTCTCACAATTTTTTTTTTTTTTATTCCAATACGCAAGCGAAAAAATGTGTTGAAACAAAAAAACTGTTTATTAACTTTGTAAGCAACTAAGCTGTCAGATCGAAAATTTTAATTGACTGCTGGAGCGGATCGGATCGGAGTCGAAATTTTTGTTGAATGAGTCTAAAGTCAGAGCGAGTCGAAATTTTTTTAATGGATCGAGCGAGCGAAAATTCGCAAATGTGAATTAGGATCGGATGTCGAGTCGAGTCGAAAATTATTTTACGACTCCGCAGCCCGCTTGCAATATCGTATGCTAGGATTGAGTAAAACAACTATGTAGCAAGACCGTTAATGATATATGTATTTGATGGTATGGCTTCTGTTAATGAATTCCACGGAGACGTATGTCGATAGAAAAGCATTGCAAGAATAAATCGGCTTGGAAATGAATGGTCTGAAATTAATAGTGAAGTAAGGCAGGATAGGGTCTCTCATGTTATTTAGTTTCTGTCATACAGATTTGTGAATAAAAGAATGTAGAATAGGTGTGTTAGCGGAAATTTTAGCTATATGGGAGGTTAATAAAATGAGGCATCAAAGGGTACCTGCTTCATTGTGTGCCAATAATTTGGTTTATCTGTGAATCTGAGAAGGTAGAGAGCATGTAGGGGTTTGTGAGACTGGGTGGACGAAAAAAGATATTTGAAATAAATGTAGATAAGATAAGGTGATAGTAGTGAGTGAAGAGTCAGTGTGAAGTTATGGTAGATGGTAAGCAACTGGAACATGTTATCTAGAGTTTAATACTCAGAATATTGATGGATATACATGGAATGGCATGACTTTGCCAGTAGTTATAGGAAACTGTGAATCGTATGGAATGTTGGTGAATTAAAATCCATTTTGGAATTGTAAGAGGGACAAGCTCGAGTCTAAATAGGTTTTCTCATGTTATTATATGTTGTTAACTGTTAATGTAAAGTTGTGAAACTATGTCTGGATAATAAAGTTTAATCTAAGTATACCAATTTGTTCAGGATGGACGAATTTAGGGGGAGCTATGGTGTGAGATAGAAATAAAAAATAAGGAGATGAACGCATTAGATATTGAAACTCTAAAAGCAAATGAGAAAATAAACGAGAGTAATTGAGTGTTGCTCTGCTGAAATAGCATTGATGATATCGTTGTTAAGCGGGAGTATAGCGGGAGCTGTGCGTGGAATATCAACAACTGAGTAGACAAAAAAAAAACGGCATATAGTCAGTAAAGGTAATCGCCTGAAGGGTAAATAGTAGTATTTGGTCAGCAAGAATAGAAGTGAATAAACAGGAGTGAATCGCGAGTGTTCTGAGAGGTATGGTTGTGCTTCGCCCCAGCTGACAACCCCACATATGGACGACCATACCACATGAGCTGTCGACAACTTTTCAAATGGCGACCGTTCTCACTTAAAAGTATTAAAAGGGGGGCCTTTCTTTTCTACTCGGTCCACGTTTTGTTCTTCTACTGATTCCGTGCATCGGTAAGCACCTCACCCCCAAATCTGGGGAAAGGAGAGAAGGTTAATTTATTATAATAAATATAATATATATATAATATATATATATAATATATATATATTATATATTATATTATATATTATATAATAGAGTATATATTATATATATTAATATAATTATATATATATTATTATTATATAAATATTATATAGTATTTAAGTAAAATTAATTATAACTATATACGTAATATATAAATATATATATATATATATATAATTAAATATAATAATAATATATTATATATAATATAAATGATATTATTATGTCTTCTTCTATAATATATAATATATACCAACCATAAAACATCATATATATATACTATATTAATATACTATATATATATATATACTATATATATATATACTAATATTATATATATATTATATATATAAATATTTACAAATAAATACACGCTCACGGCAAGCCTACAATCCTAGGAGGGATTAAATATTATAAATAATATAATATATATATAAATATACTATATATAATATTATATATAATATAAATTAATATATATATATAAATATATAATATATTATAATATATATTCTTTTCTTCCATATTTCTTTTCCTTCTAACTCTTCGTATTTCTTCTTTCTCTTCACCTTCTCTCTTTTAACGTTTTTGTTAATCCTGTCCAAAATGGTAAAAGTTTTCTCTTGGAAACTATGACAAAACGTCGAAAAGAAAAGCCCAGCCTACCGCCCCTCTATACCTATTAATAATGGGAACTCGCCACACAGAAAATCCACCCTAGAGCACCATGGGCCGACGGAACCTCACTATGGTAAATCGTCAATGTAAGGGTTCATCCCCTGGCCCAGGTGCCACACACCAGTGCCCCAACAAATAACCCCATCCTCCTATCATTGCACCTATTCTCGCCCTGCCAAACTCACATTCTCTCCTCAGAACATTCGTTCACCGACTATCCACTTTTCTTTCGAACCCGCCAGCGAGTTCCTCGAAGTTCCCAATCCCGCACTTCACCACCTATACATCCCTAACCAAACCCTACTATCATTCATCCCTTTCCAACATGACCAAACCATCTCAACATACTTCATTTATTCTCTCATTTATCCCTTCTTCACACCACACACTCTCTAATAGCGTTTTATTCCTATTCTTATCAGATTCTCTCACACCAGACACCCCCTAAAGTTGTCCATCTGAACACATTTAACCTTTGATCTATACCTTTATTCCAGACCCTAGTCTCACTACCATACAATAACACAGTAACAAACATACCCTCATGTAAGACCCTAGCACATCTCAAGACAGTCCCTTTACATTTCACCAACGATTAATTGACCACCAGCCACCTTCCTGCCATTTCACAACTTTCCTACTACACTCTGCCATCGTCCGTTTCCCCTTTCACCAAATTATACCCTAAAATTAAAACTCACACACTTCTTCTAGCGCTCACCATGTAACATAACTTCACACGAGGCGTGTCCTCCCACCACAACCATAACCTCTTACCTCTCTTATCCACGCCTACTTTCAAAGCCCCTCCTTCACATGCACCCTGCCAAATCATCTCTACCTAATCCTCTCAAACTCCTCTCAGATTCGCCCACACAAAACCAATTATCCGCATATAATAGTACGCACCCTCACTCCACTCATCTCATTTCTCCACCATTCTAACACCATTCCGCCATCCCCACCTCAAATGCTTTCATAACCCCATCCATATACAATGATATAACCAAGAAACATAAACACAACCCTGTTTAACTCCTCATTAATCCTAAACAATCAACCATTGACAACCATTTCATCTTACACACGCTTGCACTATCCGTCATTACATACTTTGATTCCTTCAGCACCTACACCAACACATTATATCATTAATACCTGCCATAACGCTTCCCCATTAACTCTATCACTACGCCTGTGCACAATCCATAAACCTAAATACAATTTATTCTTCTCTCCCTCATCTTTCCTTCAATCATTTTTTCAATGCTAAGATGTTGATCCACACATCCGTCTACGCACTCCTAACGCATTTGTCTCACCAATCAGCCCTCAGTCACCCACCACTCTATTCGACCAAAATTACCAAGCATTATACTCTTCCCTACAACAACTCAATAAACTATTCCCCTATAATTTCATACATTCCCCTTTTCATCCCTACCCCTTATACAAGGTTAACTATTACCGCTCTCCTCGAATCCTTGGAACTATACCTCCCATAAACGCTTTATGACACAACTTCAAATCCAATCAATCACCATCTCGCTCCGCTCTTGATCAATTTCACTAGTAATTTCATCTACATACCATCTCGCCACCATTCTTCAACATTTCACCCCACCCATTACCTTCCTCCGTCTGCTTACTACATAACCTCATCACCCAAAATACCTATTAACCCTTCGTGTGCACATCAAAACACACACCACATTCACTAAACACCTCCATCATAATATTAATATTGTGCATGTATTTTCGAAGTGTCTCTATTCCCACACTCCCCTCCACAATCTCATTTCATCAGTATACAAAAGCACCATCCCTATTCATTATATCTAAAGAATATATATATACTTATAATATATATATAAACAATATAGTTAAATTATATTATATATATAGATATATATATAGTATATATTATATATATAATACATATATATACTATATATATAATATACCCTAATAAATATATATTATTAAATATAATAATTAATAGTAGATATATATATATATATATATTATATATATATAATAAATATCTATATAGTATATATATATATATAATATATATATATATATTATATATATACATCTAATATATATATATTATTATATATTATAATATATATACTATATATAGTATTATTATAATATATATAATAATGTATAAAAAAATTATATATATCTATATATACTGTATATATTATTAATATGTTATATTTATATATATATATTATACTAATATAATACTATATATATATTACTATATATATATATAATATACTATATATATATTAATATATATTAAATTATATATATATATATATATATTTATATATATAATAATTAGTGATGGACGTAATTGAAATTTTGCCTGAGACGATCACGATTAGACGCAAATTTTGCCGATGTAGATGACGATGACGATGACGATAGATTAATTGAAAAAACTTTTAAAAATTTCTCTCTCTCTCTCTCTCCTTTCTCTTTCTCTCTCTCACACTCTCTCCCTCTCTCTCTAATATTTTATGTCGATATGCGATATTCTATAATTATAAAATTATATCAAACTATATTATATATATAGTTTATATAATATAATATAGTATATATATATAATATACTATATTATATATCATATATATAATTAAATATAATAATATATTATATATATATATATATATATATATAATATATACTATATATATATAAATATATACTACTATATATAATATATCTTATATAGTATATAACTAATATTATATATATTTATATAGTAATATTATATATATACTATAGAATTACATATATATATACTATAAGCGTAGACAGGAGGGGGTTCAACCTCCCGGAATTATTTTAGCGATCAAAAATTTTTTTCCTTAATCTCAATAATAATAATAAATAATAATTAAAATAATTTAATGAATAACTAATAATAATAAAATGAATAATAATAAATAATAATAATAATAGATTAACATAATATAACATAATAATAATATAAAATAATAATAATACTGTATGCTTTATAATTGTAGATAACTTAGAGAGTAACTTAATCAATTCAAAATGAAAACTATTTATTAATGGACATGAATAGACATTTTTGTGTTCCGTATCGATTTTCTTAGGTCAAGTTGCTGTTCCTCATGCATGTATAAAATTATTTAGACCAGGGGGACTAAATTAAGCTTTCCAAGTTTGCAGCATGATAGGCAAATTGGCTACCTCAATAAGAATTAATGATGGATGTAAAAGATTTTACAAATAAAGGAGGAGCTGTAATCGTTGATGGATGAGCAGGTTCATTTCATCTTTCAGCTAAATTTTCTTTCCTCATTCATTCCTTAATAAATCTTTCTTTCCTTATAATCCATGGTTCGAACGTGTGCTTATTCTCTGCCCATTCAGGCCTACGTACACTGCGTATCGGGGGTCGAAAAATTCTCGTTCTCCTATCACTCTCGTAATTTTCATTCAGCTAGAAAATTGCAGGGATACTCTTCGACAAACAAAGCTCTTTCATCAAAGAAAGGCGCTAAACCCCTTGTTCTCCACTACAAATTCTTTCTATCTCTAGCAACTTCTGAATCTTGCCTTTCCTACTCTATTCGATCGATCTTGTTGCTAATTCCTCAATCTAAAAGTCAATCTCTCAAGAGTATTTTCAAATATATTCTCTATGTCCAAATACTAGCACTTTCCCATTCCTCAGTGTTGGAGCCTCTCACATGTCCAACCTATCCCGAAAAAGGAAGCCGCTCTGTCCTTCTAACTATCGCTCCTGTAGCCTCTCCACTTGTATTCTATCTAGATCTTTGAAAACCCTTCTCAACTCGCTTCTTACATCATCTGGAACTCACTCCATCCCAGTACCGCTCTCGTCACGAAGTCACTGCGATTATACATTTCCCTATCTAACCCATTTATGGGTTTTCGCTCTTAGGAACTACGGGGAGACTTGGGCGGTGGCGCTGACATATCAAAGCATTTGACCGAGTATGGCACGCGTCCCTGTCCTTCCAAGCTCTCCTCCTTTGGGTTTCCTCCTTCTCTTACGCTTACTTATATCCACTTTTCTTTCAAAATCGTCTCAATAATCGCTGTTTGAATGGCACTTTCTTCTTTCTTCAATAGTCGTGTTCCAGGTTCTGTCTTATCTCCTACTTTATTCTACTTCATATGATCTTCTCACCTGCACCTCTAACTCTATCCACTCGATCATATGCCGACCCTTCATTCTTTAACTCGTATCAATTCTACTCCCACTCTTACTTCTTCTGGAATTGCCTCTCGTCGTAATCTTCCGATTTATTCTCGCGGATGCATAGAAGATAACTTGGAAATCAAGTTTTAAAAACCCAACTTTATCAAATCTCCTTCTCCAAAATCCTTCTAACTTTCCTGTCTCTTCCGGTTCTCTCGTCTCCCCTGCTGACAATATAAACATCCTGGCCTTAACATGAACAAAAAAATGTCTTCGAAACCTCACATTCACAACGTTGCTAGGACGCTCTCAAAGACTGAATCTGTTTAGACCTGAGACTTTCCTCTTCTCTACCAAGTGCTCCGCTATACAAATGTTCATCCGCCATGTATGGAGTACTGCCTCTCATATCTGGGGGGCTCTGTTTCACCCGGCTTGGACGAGTCGAGTCAACGGCAAAAGGGCTTATAAACGTTCTTTACTCTCCATTCCACTTTGGCACCCTTACTTTGCGAGCATGTTCTGCTTTATTCTCTTTACTCCCCTATAGTACCGCACGCAAGTCTCAGGAACTTATACACTTCGCGTTACCACACCTTTACGACGCCTCGTAGCACAATCAGTGCTTGTATCTGCGCCACGATCATTGTGTAAATTGTTATCTCAGGGTTAGTTGCTGCGGTTCTTCCTTCTTCCCACCACCTCTGTATTGTGAATCTCATTCCATCTTCTTTATTTTCCTACTCGAATTTATCTCCTCACTTTCAACCTGCGTCTTGCTCATTGGCGTAATTGCCTAGCACGGGGTTAACTTTCTCGAGAGTCCTACACCTATGTTGATTAATAAAAACCTTTTGTTTTTCTAAATAAACACGTTTTTTAAAAAAAACCAATGCCAAAAAATTTTGTTTTTTTTTTTGTTTTTTTAAATAGCTATTTTTTCAAGTATATATTCAACTTTTTTAGACCCTATTCCCAGCATAAATACAGTAAATACACATCATGTAAAATCAGAGATACAATATATAGAGTTTAGTAGTAATAAAGTTTTATTAGATCTCTAGGCAATTACATTATTACATTCACATGAATCTGATTATATAGTATATTATTATTATAATATTATTAATATATAAAAATATATAATTATATTCATTATAAATACATAATATATATATAATTATATTATATACAAACTAATTTATACTCTATATATATAATATATATATTATTATTCTCACTACTTTTTCTCCCAAGACTGTGTAAGGCGTAACAAGCATCAAAAAGAAGCAGTAGAAGAAATATGACAAATCGAAAAGAAGCCCAGCCTTACCCCCCCTCCCCTTTATACCCTTAGAGAACTCGTTGCAGTCAAAAATCCACCCTACATCCCACGGATCACGACCTCACTATGTTAATCATCAGTTTAAGTTCATCCCTGACCCAGGGGGCCAAACCATACCCCCTACACAAACCCCGCCATTCTCAACTATTATGCACCTTATCCGCTCTGCCAAACTCACATTTCTCTCCTCAGACATCTTTACTGACCAATCATTCTTCGATCTCCCAGCCCGTCCGTTTTCAACACACTCGCCACTATTACATCTGCATAAAAACGACTATCTATCCATCATTCCACTATGACAAACCATCTCAACATTAACTTTCATTTTCTCTCGTTTACCACCTGTTCTTCACACACATAAGTCTCTATATGGTCATCCTCATTTATTAATCCTTCTCACACACTAGCATGCCCCTAAGATTGTCCATCTAAACAACATTGTACTCTAGATCTATACTTCTTATTCAACAATATCTACCATACAATAACACAGTAACAACATACCTCATGTAAGACCTAGAGCCACTAAAGCGAATTAGTGCCCGGGTTACACTTCACCAACGATTTAATGCACCACGCCACCTTCCTGCCCCATTCACAACTTTCTAACTAAACTCTGCATCATCCGTTCCTTCTCATCAAACTATACCTTAAATATTTAAGACTCATACACTTTGTTCCAGCTCTCACCAGTCTACATAACTTCACACTGAAGACTTCTCACTCAACAACCATAACCTTATAACTCTTATCTACGTTCACTTCAAACCCCTCCTCTTACCACCCACACCTACCCAAAATCCATCTCTCCAACCTCCTCTCAAACTCTTTCAAGATTAGCCCACACAAAAACAAATCAACCGCATATAATGGTAGGAAACCCTCACATCTATCTCCATCATATCTAACCCATTTCTGTCATGTCACCTTCAATTCTTTCATAACCCCATCCTATACAAATGAATAACCAAGGAGACAAAACACAACCCTGCTTCACTCCCTATTAATACTACAACCGAATCACTTTTACACTCATTAATTCCACACACCGCTTCCACTACGTTCATACAACTTTATCCATTCAGAATGCCTATCACCAATCCACAATATCCACTAAACTCCATAGACCTTCCCTATTAACCCTTATCATACGCCTGCAAATCCATAAAACCTTAAATACAATTTATCTACTTCCTCTCTCTAATTCCTTCTATTCATTTGCTCAAGAAAAGATTTATCCACAAACATCCTTCTACTACTCCTAACGCACCTTGTCTATCCACCCAAATCAGCCTTAGTCACTCGATGTACTCTTTCACCCAAAACACCAGCCATAATCTTCCCTACAACACTCTAATAAATCTAAATTACCTCTATAACTTTCTACAGTTCCCTCTACCTTCCCTTACCCCTTATATAAATGTACTATTACTGATCTCCTCCAACCCCTTTTCTCCATACCCTCCATAAACGCTATTACACAGACTTCAAGATCCAATCAATCACCATTCTTGCCTCCATTCTTATTTTCAACCCAGTAATTTCACTATACCGCAATTACCATTCTTCACACCTTTCCACATCTACCCATTCCTCCTCTTTTCCCTAATTAACCTCATCCCCAAAATTACCTTATTCCTTCTTGTACCATCAAAACCCACACACATCATCACCTATCATTACTCCAATATATCCAGATTTCAAAGTTTTTTCCACACTCCATCACATCCATTTCATCAATTACAAAAACACAATCCCATTCATTATTCTAAGCAAGGTTCCCCTTATCTAATTCTTAACCTTCGCGCTTCCTTCCAAAAACTTCCTATTCCCTTGTATGTACCCATTCATCCTTTTTCTTCAAACTGCTTCATTACCATCTCATCTTCTGCTAAAGATGAGCTCTCCTCTCATTCCCTTTTCCTCCTTATAAATTCCTAGCTCTTCTTTTGAACTTCATCATTGGCTTTTACATTTAACCACATTTCTTTTTTACTTTTAACCGTCTTGGCATCACCCCTCTCATTTCCACCACCACTTTATCATTCTTACTTCCTTACCTTAGCACATCCACATACTTCTTTTGCACTGCTAACATTGCTTCCATTTGTTCAGTTTCAACTGTTCACATTCACGATTTACTTCGATCTTCTTACATAATTACCTATTAACCATTTTCCTCTAAACTTCTCACTCTTAATTATCCCCTTCCTTTCGTATCACCTTTCCTCTCCATCAAAGTCCCTCACTAACTTAATTGACATAGAACAACATAATACCATAATCCACCTAAACCCCTCACTGATTTAACATCAGTAGTAGGAGCGGAATCCCATCTCTTTCTTCACCGCCACAAAATCAATCATACTTTTCACTTCGATAACATCTCTACCTACACCAACTCTAGTATACTTATGGGATACTCTTGTACTGAATGTATTACTTCCACACAAACCTCTCCCCTCACAGAAATCAATCCACTTCCTACCATTCTCATTTTCTCCTCGACACCCCAAAACCACCTGTTATACCCATCCTTTTTTTGCATCAGATATATATATATATATATATAATATATAATAGAATATATAATATATTATATATATATAATATATATATATATATAATATATAAAATATATATATTTATATATATTATATATATATATAATATATAGTATATATATACACTGCTATATATAAAATCCTTAAATAGTCTAATATTAGGCCTAGAAGGGGATTGACTACGTCTATAATTTTAAAACATCTTTATTATACATAAAGAGTAAATTTAAAAAAAAAAAAAAAAAAAAAAAAAACATTTTTTAAAAAAAACGTTGTTTTTTTTTAAAAAAAAACCAAATTAAAAAAAACCGTTTTTTTCACAACCCTAACTACACCCCCTTATTGCAATAGGCTTGCCCGGAGTGGTGGTGACAACTGTAAAACAAAATCCTTGAATAGATATGTGGCAATGAACTGAATCTCCTATTCCCCCCCACCATCCAAAAGCATCATTCAGATATCCCAGAAAATCGTACTCTCTTCAACATACCCTCAGATGGATCATATTCGCAAACAATACAAATTTTGACCTTTTCAAACTAAATTTAACCTTAACTCTATACTCACACACACATAATTCTATCATCAAGCTCTCTACCACACTCAACTCATCAGAATTGCAGCAACACAAACACATTTCACACCACACCACCCATTTTTTACCGTTCCTTTCATCTTGTTTCATCATCTACCGAAGCAAAAAATGCCCTTTCTTAAATACATCCATCACACCTGCTTCTCCAAACATTGACTTCCTACTTATCAGTTATCCAACCTACCAATTACAATGTGCCATACATTTCCGCCAAGAATAATGCAAGCCTTACTATGCCCACGTACCCCAAAATCAACTCACCTCTTCCCTGAAGCTATATATCGCCTACCCACATTCCTGGCGCCCACAACATATAATCCGTAAAGCCCAACCCACACATAACTCATCCCACCATCTCTTTTAGTCCGCCTCCACCGACACGCCAACACGACCCTCTTGGCTCAATTTTTTCTGCCCTAAACCTAGCAAATATGGAACAGAGAGAAGAATTAGGAAATAGTACCTGAAATGTTGCATATATAGAGAGAGAGCGGTGTGAGTATATAAGATATAGAATCAATGATATGTGAGTCCTGTTAGGCGCAGTGAGGTGGAAGTATTGACCATGAAATATAAATATACCACAACTAATTACACCTTTCTATGACGTACAAGCTTTAATACATATGAGCTCAAGTAATAAGAAATCTATATTCATACTAAATAATTTAATTATTGATGTATTTTCACATCTCTTCGACATATGGTTTAATTGATGTGTATGTCTCCTCGCGGTTTATTCAATGGTAGATCAAAATGATGCAGAACTTTAAGAATTTTCTTTCTGTCAGCTCCTTAAATCTTAAACGAATCAGGAGACAACAATTGCAACTTTTACTGTTATATTTGCGATACATAAATTATAAATACTTAATGTAATATATTATATAATGATATAAAAATCAATATAATGTATACTAAAATCATACACTATTATAGTATATTAAACATATTATTAAAATGCGTAATATTATCCTGATATACAAACATTATATATTAAATGCGCAAACACTAAATATAAGCAACATTAAATCTGACTATATAAGTAATTTTCCGTTTATCTATACAATCATGAATATAATATATTACTCTTACTGAGTACCTCAGCCAAGTAATTATCAGAGTTAGTAATCACCATATAATAAATATACTAGAATAATCATAAAAATATACGAACAAAAACACCAGAGCACTACATAACTATCACAGCCATATATACAATATAATCCATATCATGAAATAAGTATTAGATATATTATAGTAAATAAAGATATATAGTAAGTGAGTGTATATATCCTAATACCACAGCTTTCTATGATAAATATAACATGAGTTTCAGCGTCGTAAACCTCCACGACTTGAAATATAGTTTTTACGTATTGAATCACATCTATATATCATATACGTGTTTATAATAACTATTAAAATGAATACATATATATATTATAAGTAAATTTACTAATCTGAGCACTATCATAAATAGTAATTTAGAAAATTCAATTTTTTTGTTAAGAATATTTTATTATAATGTAAAGTTTAATATGTGTAAAGCTATAATAGTATCCATTAGTAGTAATATATAATAATATTTACACATTATATATAATAATAATATATTCTCACTTACTATGTAGTGCAACAGATAATGTGAACTTGGTATTATCCATGGTCAAGAGTATACGCAAATATCCGAGTAAATCATCAAATTCGTACTATGCTCCCTCTCAAATCATCTATTTTCGACACTCACCTCATACACTCCTGATCCCCTAGCACATATTATAAAGTTCTACTAGCCTACCCATACCTATAGCTGTTTATCAATTCTAGTATCTACTCTAGATAGTAATAATCCTCGCCAATTATTTCCATAAACGACTCACACACCACAAAAGAATTTATCATCGACATCCAATAAGTCAATACCGAGCATATTAGATGAGAGTAGAGACAATCTCTCAGATCATTACTACACACTTCAAAAACCACTCTTTATGTTTAAATTATATCATATACCAATCTTTTAACACCCTCTATATAATAAAACTCCAAACAATTGAACAAATCTACACACAAATTCAAGATGATATCACTGCACATCTATTATTTAAAACAATCTTACTCTAACTTCAGTTGACCTCAGCCAGTTGAACAAATAAGAATTCATTGCAGGTAGAACCCTATTAATATATGAATTCCAAAGAATTGAAGTACATAATATCAATACTCAGTATTACACTATCACAATTCACCAGATATTCTATATATCTCACATTACTGAAATAGTATTTAATATAATATTTAGGAAAAAGGATTCATATTTTTTCTCTTCATCAAACCTATAGTTTTTTTTCATTGTATATAATAATATATATATATTAATATAATATATATAATATATATATATATACAACAACATATGAATATATCTCTTAAATGTTACAATTTAGACTATATTTATTTAATAAGTATGAGTGAATAAATATATTATATAATATATATTTATATATATATAATAGATATAATATATATATATTATATATATATATTAATATATAATATAATTATATATAAATATATATATAATATATATATATAACCAGCAGTCTGAACTCCGGACGAACGATCTTCTCTTACAGTATCTATGTTTATATACATCTTTATCCAAACAATCCTTCTCCGATTGAAACTTAAGAAAACTCAATGAGTCTTCAGAAATCAATACCCATTGGATAGGAAATAGCAACAGTTTTCAGAGTACTTTATTAATTATATATATTTGGTAGGTAATGCACTTGTTATATTCATTATTAATATTATATTATATTATTATTATTATTATATTATTATTATTATTATTATATTATTATTATTATTTATTATTATATTAATATTATTATATTATTATATATTAATATATTATTATTATTAATTATTATTTATTATTATATTATTATATTATATAAAGACAAAATTTAAGTCCGGTAAACATAAAACACAGTAATTCCAAAATATATAAATGGTATAACGAATAGAAAGTTGATATATAATAATAATAAAAAACACTCGCATAACTACTAATACTACAACTACTTACTACTACTACTACTACTACTACTATACTTACTAATACTACTAATACTTATTGAACGTAGCTGAATCCTGATGGTAACGAAGCTGCAATCCTATGTAGATTTAAGTAGCTTCATTATTATTATTATGTTATTATGTTTTATATTATTTTAAATGTTAATATTATGTACAATAAAATTAAATTTTATTTATAATTTTTTTTTTATATATATTTTAAAATTAATATTATTATATTTTTTTATATAGTATTAAAATAGATCTATTTTATTTATTTATTATTTAAATAATGTTTAATTTTTAAAAATTTATTTATTTTTATAAATTATTTAATGAAAAATTATTTTAAATTCGATTACTGAAAATTAAATTATTGTTTTTTTAATAATTATTAATAGTTTTTATATGAGAATTTTTTAACAAATTTTATATTAGTTTTTATATTTTTATTATAAATTTTTTTGTACGAATTCTAAATTATTCTAATAATATTGTATATATTTTTGTTGATATAATATATGAAGTTTTTATATGAATATTTTTTTATTTTTATTTTGTTTTAGATTTTTTATTTTATTTATAACGATATGTATTCTTATTATTGAGTATTTTAATAAGTATTTTAAAAAATTCATAAAAAAAATAAGAAATTAAATTATTATTTTTTTCAACGGAATCTGAGAATCGGTTAATTTTTAAAACCTCGCTGAATTTAGTTTGAACAGTAGACCATTCTTCAGCTTTTACATAGTACAAGTAATTCTTCGCACTTCATAAAGCACGCTTGCTCTAGGAATATACCGAATGATTGAGATCCTGTAAAATTCAAACCATTAGAATTCTTTATATATGAACAAGTACACGCTCCCAGATCTATGATTACCCATTGTATAATGCTCTTTATGGAGCTATATCTGTTATAACGGCATCATATGCTACGCGGACAGAAGAGCAACACACACCTTATAACACTTATCAAAGACCCTAATGTTAATTATTTAAAATATGTTAAAGCTTTAAGAATTATACAAGTTTAAAAGAAGAAAGTCTATTTTAAACATTCATATCATGTGTAAACAAAAGTATACTATTAAATACTATATATTATATATATATTATTATATTTATATATAAAATTATATATATATATATATATATAAATATATTATATTATTATTATAATATAATTATAATATTATTAATATTATTTATTATATAATTTATAATAATTATTATTAGATACAATTTTATTTGCTAGAATTAATAAATAATACTTAACGAGTATAAACTAATTATATAAATTCATTATATCTCTATTATGACTATTCTTCCAGATTTATTTCGAGTCATTAAATAATGAGTAATTATATAATTATAAATTGATATTAGACTATGTAGTACATATTATATATACGTTATAGTCTATATATAGTATTATTAGACTTAATTAATATTATTATTTTATTATATAATTCCATGCAAGTATTATTATTGATTGTAATTTCATATATGATTATAATTACATTATGATTTAATATAAAAAAAAGATATATTAATTATTAGATAATTATATATTATTTATTATTTTATTATATTATTATTATACCCTAATCTCACAAGCTGGTATCGTTCTTCAAAGCCCATCGCTTCACCACTGTACGTTATTATATAAGTAATATTATATATATATATATATATGATATAATATATTAATAATATTATAATAATATATAATATATATTATATAATATATAAGTTATATTAATATAGATAATATATATATATAATAATATATATAATATCACCTAAGAGAAATAGTCTGAACTCCTAGAGCGTAATACGGATTACTTCATCTTAATATTTATCTATATGTATTTTTATGATATCATCTTATCAAACAATCCTTCACGTATAGAGATAATAAATGAATACACTATAATCACAGCAGTATAATATCTAATTCACTAAAACGCACTAATAAAATATAAGTTCAACTGGCGTCTATGCGTTATAGTTAGCGCTGGTATTCGCATTGATCCCAGGATTAAAACTATTAATATTGAATTAATTTTAGCGTTATACATTAGTATATATTTATATATATTATTATATATAATTTAAATTAATATAATTATTTTAATATATCATTAATTATTATATTTAATTATTATAATTATTATTATATTATTATATTATTATAATGTTATTATTATTAATATATTATATATATTATTATTAATTATATTTATTTATATATTAATATAATTTTATATTATTATGATTATTATTATTATTATTATTATATTATCATTATTATTATTATTTAATATTATTTATAATTTATTATATAATTATATAAATTTTACAATTATAACGGATTTAAAACTTAGTAAAAACAATAAATGAGACTGCATATAATATAAATATAATTAATGAGTAGATAAACTAATATAGAAAGTGATATTAATAATACTTATAATAATTAATTAAAAATCACTCGGTTTTATACTAAACTTAAATCATACAACTAAATTTAACTACTATCTATCAATATCTAATACACCTACTATCTAATCATACGAACAAAATGACTAGTCTCCTCAAACAAGCTAACGCTAATCTATATAGACATCAGCTGAGCGTAACATACACAAAAGGAAGAGCACGATACGCGTAATCCTGTAGTTGGTTAAAGTAGTGTGAAAGTTAACTCCATTAGTTATATATGTAGTATTCTATATTATGTTATCAACTCTATAAGTCATCTTATTAATTAAGTCACTAATTTAATTAACACTATGTGATTGTATATTAGAAATAATATAACTTGCTTAAAACATAAAAATGACGATTTTATAATTATCTCAACTCTGAAAAATTCTACTACGGAAACTGATTATACTTTAAAGCATGTAATTTAGAAAGTATATATTAAATAAATAATAATTTTATATATATATATATATAATTATATATATATAAAAAACATATTATATATATATTATATTAATTATTTTTTTATAATATATATATAATATAGATATATATAATAATATATATATATTTATATATAATTATATATTTTTATATATTATTTACATATTAATTTATAATTATATATATATAAATATATAGTATATTATATAATATATATAGTATATAAAAATAATAATATTATATAATATATTTATTATATAAAGTATATATATATATATATATATAATAAAATAAATAATATATATATATATAATATATTTATAATAATAAATAAAAATAATATAAAATAATATTAATATATATTATATTATTTATAATTAAAATCAAATATATATCTTTATTATATATATAAAATTATATATAGGTAAATAATAATATATTTAATAATTTAATTATATTATATATATATATATAATTAATATATCAGATAAGTCAAAGATTCAAAATGACACGTAGTCGCTGTGTTGTTGTTCTCTGGTGTGGTGATGTTGTTAGGGTATATATATTTATATAATATATTATTAATAAATTATATGTAAATATATATATATATATATATATATATATATATATAATATATTATTAATATATAGAAAACGGAGTTTCTGCAGTTTTAGTATGAAACATGAATTATATATACTAAAGGAAAATTGAAAGTAATGACTTGAATCAATACATCAATAGATACAATATTACAATTTATAGAGTCATATCTATTATATTCATATTAGAAGGTTTGAATGTATATGTGAGTATTAATTATTTATATATTATTAGAATTTTACTGCATTCATTAATTAGTGCATCACTAGATTATAACGTATTATTTATATAAAATATATAATAAAGTCATTAAAATATTTATATATGATATAAAAAACTCAATAAATAAATAAATATATAATATTATATACATTATAATAGCATATTATTAATAGCTATTATATAGCATTTAATTAAGAAATATTATCATTATATATATTGTATAATAATAGACCAACTTTATTTCCCTATAATTTAGTTTACTTCAATTTATATTATTATATATTTATATATTATTATAATATATATATTAATTAATATTAATTATATATTATATTATAATTATATATAATAGTATAATTTAATATGATTATATAATTATATATATATTATATATTAGTAATATCATAATTAATTATTACCATAATCTAACACTCAGTCATTGTAATCATGTTCTCAATAAGCACCATCACACGCTACTACCAACATTGATACTATTTAATATTATATATATATAATTAATTATAATATATATTATCACCCTAATTGAATACTAAAAATGTATATATATACCTATGTAAACTATCAACTAACATCTGTGAAGTATAACATTAATATAAATAACATACGCTAATATATATATATATATATATATATATTAATATAGTATATAATAATATATTATAATAATTATATATATATATAATAATAAATAATATATAAATATATAGTATAGTATATATATTAATAATATATAATATAATATATATATATATATATAATATGGTGGTTATTTATTAAGGATAACACATAATGAAAAAACTATATTTAATAATATTATACTATATTATAAGTATATTCATATCTATAAAATAAATATATATTAAATATATATTATAATATATAATAATATATTAATAATTAATATATATATTATATATATTAATATTTATCCTAATCATAATACCGCTAAATATTTCACGCTATTATCTCTGAGCAAAGTTTATCTGCGCGACAGTGACTAATTATCGTCACCCTCGGGGGAGCTAGAAACACGACTTACCCCGTCGTCGGATAAATTGAGTACGAGAAAAAATCACAAATAGTATGGAGCCAAAATAATGTATAGCAAAGTATTTCGCATAAAAGTAAAACAACTAACACAGCCAGAATTTCAACTTTCTATTGTTTGATGCGCATAGCAATACAAACTCACTTTGACGAAATATTAACCTAACATCCCAAGATCTAGTATCAACACCTATTCACATAATGTGTTCATTTTTAATAATACAGCATTTCTATGCGATATAAAACTTCTGAGCCTATCAAATAGAAACAAGGCTTATCAAATCCAGAACAATGAAATAGACTTAGAAAAGAATCAAGGGTTATAAAGTAACGAGTGAAAACGAATCGTGTTGACAATACTCTAAGTAGACACTTTTAAGCTCAGATGTGAGATGAGCTCATACGAATCATGCTGGAGCTTAACACACCTTAACACTCTCTGGCACACTTAAGTCACATAATAGAACACTTATAATTGGCATTATCGTATCATTAGAGATATCTAGCAGAGTACTATCCTCATGAGAGAGAAATCATAAGACACCGAATAAAGTTAATATTATCCTTACTATATCCTTTGAAGACAAAGACTGAGCACTACGTGAACTTTATAGTACTCTTAAATAACACAGCGTATAGAACTATGCATACAGTAGAATATACACGGTATATACTATATATATAGCGTACTATATATAATAGTACCTGAATAAAGGGCGAGTTATAGGATAATAACGGTCATGATAATGTAGTATAATCAGTATATGCTCACGCAATATACAACTATTAATACTTACACTCACGTAACATAGCGATATATTATAATATATGAAATAGAAATTAATGTATAAGTTATGCTCACCCCAGTGAGTAAGTGTTATCCCTAGATAATAGTAATGTTCCTAAAAACAATCTATGAAAATAGTATAATACATACGAGAAGATATGAGCTATCCCAACACAAAGAGACCACGTAAAATCTGACTATTCAGGTAATAAGACCATGTAAGCAGGCGCTCTGCCAAATCGCTTTAGTAAATCTCTTTATATCCCACTATTATATAATATAATATATTATAAATATATAAATATATAATACTATATATTATAATAATATAATAATTACTTAATATATTAATATATATATATATATATATATAATATTAATTATATATAATTAAAATATAAATATATATATATATATAATATATAAATATAATATATATAATAATATAATATATATTTATTATGGGCATATGACTAGATTTCAATTTTAGGGGGCATATATATTGAGCGATAATATAATATAAAATATATTATATATATAGATATATAATATAAATAATATATTATATATATAATATATATATAATATAAGTATATATATATATATATATATATATATAATATATAATATACTTTTATATATATAATATATATATATATTATTATTATTATTATTATTATATATTATTATTATTATTAATTCCGAAATCTTGCTAAAAATAATTATTAATTCAATATTCAACTTATATATTCAATTCGTACTTTCAAAAGTTTCGATTCATTTCGTTCACACGTTCCATATAGTTTCGTACATGTTGAGTCACTCGTTTCATAAAGTTTCGTTCGGAAGGACGATTTGAATTCGTTTTGATGTTAAAATTAATTTTCTGTTCCAATGGAATTAAGATTTTTTTTATTCCATTTCCATTTTTTTTCCTTTTTGTTAAAGAATGAATAAGTTTTAAGAGGATGGAAAGTTAGATGGAAATAATCGATACTTCGTACGATAACGAAATATCGATATACAAGTATATAATTTATATTTAACAAAGAATATCGATATAATTTAATGATTAATTTGTTACTGAACAAGTTTTAAGAGGATGGAAAGTTAGATGGGTATAATCGATACTTCATGCGATAACGAAATATCGATATATTTGTTTAAAAAGGAATATCGATATAACTATTAAATGTAAAGTTTTATGCTTAATTAGCTACTTAATTAAAAGGAAATATGACAACGATATATCAATGTAAGAAAATGGTTCGATTTAAAGCTAAATTTGTTATCGATATATTATCGATATATTAAAATATATTTAAAATTTAAGTCTTATTAAAGCTAAATTTGACGTCGAAGTATAGATATAAGTATACAATGTATTTTTAATTAAAGTTCAATATTTTATCGATATATCGATACAAGTAAACGTTGTAGATTTAATCAAAATTAAATTGATAGCGATGAATCGATATAAGTGCCCAACCACAAACAACGAAGCAAACATAGCAATGCGATGTTATTGTTTCATCACGTCCTTATATATATATATATATATATATATATATATATATATATATATATATATATATATATATATATATATATATATATATATATATATATATATTACTATATGACCTATATATATATATAGGCCTAGTATTTTATATACAGTATATATATATATTATACTATATATATATATTATTATATATACTATATATATATATATATATATCTCTCTATCAATCTCTATCCTATCTCATTACTATCTAATCTATATCTAGTAAATATAATATATACTCACTCACTCACTCACTCACTCCGATACATAGTATCACTCCGTATATCTAACTAGTACATATTACTCATACTATATATTATATATAATGGCCTACTTTTCTATACAGTATTATATATTATATAACCACACTATATATATATTATAAATAAATATATATATATATATATAGTATATTTCTATTATGAGTATTATATTATAATTATACTATATTATATATAATACTATATATATTTTACTCTTGAAAAAATAACTGTCTCATTCACCTTCTACCACATTCCCCTCAACGCACAGATGTTGGATAGGTATTTCATGGTGATTAAAGAACATTATACACCCCTACATAAAGCTTGAAGCTGTTAATGTGTCGACCGGTGCAGAGTGCTGTTGAAGTTTGCCATATCCTGGGGTCCTCTGGTGGTGTGAAGACTAGAATGCGCGCGTTAAGATGTTTTGCAACTCAGACTTGTGCCTACCGCCACGTAACGTATGGACATCTAGAAGCACTACCATGGAGACATGTATTTCCTCTTCGAGCCACTTGGTCACCTTACGTGAATTATTTATCTACGTGTCCCCAACCGAATGCGGCAGGGGGCGGATACCACAAAAGGCAGCTACTCACTACTTCTCGACCTCGCACGACTCCTCTTTGAGAGGGGTTTCTATTTTTCATCCAATAACCTGCATATCATCACTGCGCGGTGACGGGTCGATAGGTTAAGGACATGACGCAGCTCATATCTCAAGCCTTTAAGATGTTGCAAATATATCATTTCATAACTCTTTCCACAGGGTGAATAATTATTTTCAATTCTAGTGTTCGTTCTCTGTATGGCTTCTGTTTGATCTAACGCCCGTAAGTTGCTGGACCGTAGGTAACGCAGCAGCGCTGGTTGCGCTGTATGTGGCGGTTGCCTATTCACGTTCACTAACAAGGAACAGGTTTTGACTCGCGAGTCACTGTCTTCTTTTTTTTTTTATTTTCGTCCTATCTCTGTTGCTCGCAGATGGTTCACTACTATACGCGTATGACCTATTATTGTACTAGGTTCCAAGTACTTATCAATCCCAACTAGAGTTCTGGTGAAATCTCACTATAAAGGAGGAGTTTATCTATATTTATAAATATATACACTATATAACTAATAATCATAAAATCTATCATTGTGTAATTTGGTAAGCATCAAAGCATGTGAGTTTAAGCAGTTATTACTATTATTATATATATTTCTTACTTCTTTCTCTCTGTTTTTATATCTTTACTTCATATGTGTCTTCATTCTCTATTCATTATTTCCACTTTTTATCAAGTTGTCTCACTCCATTCTCTCACTCTCTCATCAATTAAAAACGATCATTAAATTAATTTATAACAACAAGTGAGCTCAGAGGTCCAAATATCCAATGTATATGAGTGGGGTGCTCGCGTATTATATCATCTACGCTACTAATTTATGAGTTTAATCCCTAACTAAATTAATAATATCGTTATACAGAGAATGAGTCCGCAATACCACGAGTCACGCCTAGGCTATATGGATAATCAAGTGAATGGAGGAGGTCATTATTTGAGGGAGGTCTAACGTATACTAGGATAAAGAAGTATGGACACCATAGAATTCACAGGAACAGATAGATAGCGTTAGAAGGAATGGAAATGCATTGCATGCTAACCATTACTAGTCTGAGGATGTGACATTATCCAATACAACTACTTACCCACACGAAAATCATGGGTCGAGTAGATATCACAATGACCACAGGCCCATACAACTAGTTATTCTTATCAGAGGCTAGACGTTTAAAGGAATAGTGTAGTGAGGTATGGTAACGACAGGTAATTAAGTTCATCCCTTACTGTATACTTTATTTCTTTATATGAGCCTAGCTTTTTTTTGCGTGAGAATACATATAGAGAGAAAAGGATAATAAATTAATAAACAATAAGAGCTGAGTGCACTGTGCAAATAATAATATAACCAGTAGGAGTTCTATAACTGGGAAATAGTCATAGTGTATTAGCTACAGATATACTAGATTTAATTATCCAGCCTTCTTGCTTTGTGAACTCGATAACCCTATCCAAAATAAGTACGTGTAGAAACCAGTAGCCCATACAAGCACTCAGCTCACGGATAGAATTATAACAACTCCAACCATATATATTGTGGCGCATTAAGCTCATGTGTATAGCTCGTAAGATTATTGAGGATATTGAGGATTATTATATATAGTTCGTGCGCATATTAATGACAGTGGTAACATCACTAGTGGTTCTGTTCGCTCTAATAGATAGAGTCCAACAATCCAGAGCAAATAATAAACTAGTTCTTGAACATGACTAACCTGTATTTTATCCTTGATATATTATATTTTCTTATCATAGCTTTTTTAATCTAAAATTGCTCATATGGGAGAATCGATTATATTCGATTATAAATATAATTTTGTCTCAATTAGTGTAGAAAATCCTACTATTGAGAATTACTACAGTCGATACCAGACTTATTTATTTATAGGTACTAAGTTATCGTGCTATAAAGACGGTCTAGAGAGGGTTTATCAATAAATATATAATTAATGGAATTTAAATGTTTATTGAAAAAGGTTTTTTTAAAGAATTTTGAGAAATAATCTAGAGTAATTATCTAAACTAACAGACCGATATCTCTCTTAATCTCTAGAAACCTATATCTTCTTATTTATACATGTATGAGAGAATAATTTAAAATAGAATTTTCACTGAGAGATGAATAATAGAGAATGCATACTTTTATTATACGAGCAAGATATATATTAGAGCAGATAATACATATATAACAATTCTCAAGATGATAGTGACTCGAAGATATGCACCAAGTATAATTTTATATTTATAATATACATCACTAATAATATATGAATATATGAATAGATATATACGGGTACATCGATAGTACTCGATAATTAATGTAATGCAATAGCTAATAGTACATAATCAAAGTATAACGATTATAACAATCACAATACTGAAGAGTGTAATATCGATATATAGCAATATAATTCCAGATTGAGCATAGAAATCCTATGTGTATAATCGAAGATAGAGATTATATAAGAATAGATAAAATAAATAGATTAGGAGATAAGACAGAACTGAGAAATAACAATATATATGAGACTCATCATAAGAAAGAAAATATGATTACGATTCCCATACGAGACATAAAGTCCGATATATCTCGATGCTAGTTGAGAACTATAAAACTAGAGATAATACTAGTGATAAGCTAAAGAGAAGGATGCGAAACCGCACATAATGGGGGGTAGTCTCTTGGAGAGTGAGTCAGATGAAACGCGATGCCATGTATCCCGAGTAAAATGCTTTTGATATGTTCAAGCGTCCACACTCTGTCAAGTCATCTTCCATTAGTTTCCTAAGGGCGGAAATCCTATTTAAATCCAAACTAATGATAAGATTAACGCTTATAAATCGTCCAGTAAGAATCTACTCGAGTTACGAGATCCGAAAGTCGTCTTTCTGAGGTAGATACGTGAAAAAAGAATGTGATTATTGAGAACTTACTCCAGTATGATATAATTTATCTATTCTATAGAAAAAAATGAGAAAAGAAAATGAGAAACTAAAATACGCCATTTAAGAAAAAAATACAAAAAAAGTAGCCTATTAGGGAGATTACGTCTAGAATGGTATGCAAGAAGCAGAGGCATATAATCCTTATTTATCTGGAATAGATGCGACTATCGAGAGACAGTAAGCTGATATCTCAATATCGACGAGCGTGAGGAAAGCGCTATATTGAAGCCACGAATTAGAGAACTGAATAAGCTTGACGCATGGGATGCGAATTAAGCAACGGAACAGAGCACGAGCTACCTTCAAAAACTCGGAACAGTGGTACGAGAAAATACATCGGGACCACCCGTCCTTCCTAAAATCTCGTTGCGTAAGATATTCAGGAGCGCTTCAGTGGCACCCGATCGGAGGTGAGTAATCACAGGAAGCAAAGGTATGAGAAATACCTGAGACCGGAGAAGGAGGAGGATGGAAAGAATGCCAGCCAATTCGTTCCAGGGTTGGTTAGAGGAAATGTGAGTGGCCGAAGAGATTGAGGCGCTTATTAGTAGACTGAAGAATTAGCTAACAGACGATGAGAGACGAATAAGGAGTATGAGGAAAGATCAAGTTTACAGAAATTGTTGAGATGTTTTTGTGAGGCAGAGTGACCAGTAATAGATTTGAGTCTAGTAGGATAAACCTAAGGAGTTTAAGCGCAACTTTTCAGTTTGAATTGAAAGTCCCGCTTTTGCTCGAAAGAGAATAATCCCTGCTACGATTTCTCAGCAGAATGAAAGAGAGAGCTCTAAGAAGTGATAGAAAGATACGAGAATTTTTCACAACTCTCGATACTGCACTGTCTCTATGATGAATGAGCCAGAAGAACAAGCATCGATACGGAAACAATGGAATTTATGAGAGAGAGAAAGATTTTAGTCGAGAGAGGTAATGAATCCATGCTATCATCCATCAACGATTACTAGGCTCCAACCTAATCTGGCAGAGAGTCGTAAAGCTGTCACCAGATGACAAAGCATCATTCAGTTATAGATATAGCGAATGAAAGCAATCAGAGCAAGAGCCCCCAATACAGCCCTGATCAAATGTGCCAGAACAAAAACGAGTAGTAGGACTGAGGATGGAGTACATCATGAGTTATATAGTAGATAGAAGAAAAGTATAATATATAAAATTAAGAGATATAAAGGTTGTGGTCAGATATTACCGATAGGAGCGAAAGTTGGTGTATTTATAGAGAGAGAAGAGATATATGTGTGAAACATAGGTAAGTGTGTTCAAGAAATGGTTGGGATTGATCACGAGGGAATGTTGTGTCGTTCAATTTAATTAGTTGCTTCCAGAAAAAAGTGAGAATGCTAAATGATTTCGGCCTCCTACCTCACACTAATAATCTAGTATGAAGAGGACTCTCCAACCTATATTATCAGTGTTTGTGTAAACTATATTGAATATCACCACTAAAGTATGAGAGACTCAGTGTAATTGAATGATAGATATTATATACGTCTCGTGAGTAAAAGTAGTTAAGATATTTATCAAAAATGAATGCATAAAAATCTATTCTGTTAGGAGAGCATAGCAAGAAGCACAAGATTATTGATAAGTTAAGAAGGGATGAAAGATCTTAAGAGCATAGTAACATCGAAATTAGAGAGATAGAGATTTTAAACGAGTACGTGTATAACAGTGAGATGTATTATTATGTTAACATAGGCACATACTCCCCCTATATTAGACGGAAATAATATGAATATAAGTTTGATATAGTTTGATACAATTTAAAAACGTAGTTAAGAGGATGAAATCTTAGCCATATGGATCTCAGACAAGAGCATAAAAATAGGTATAAATTAGGATTAGAGTTAGAAAGGTGGTGTTTCCACGGAAGCAGAGAATTAGAAGCTTAAAGCACCTGCGGATAGTATGAGTGAAGTCAAATAGAATAAAGTCACCGCACCTACGCTACACCTGCCATTATTAACACACGCACGCCGACAAAACAATAAAAAAACAGAAAGCACAAAAAGGAACAAGAGACAAAGAAAAGAAAAAGCAGAAGAAGAGCGTGATAAAAATGATCACACACCTAAAACCTAAATTAAAAAGTTTATACTAAAAAAATTTTTTTTAATAAATAATAAGAATTTTGTATAATAAATACTTTAGGAAATTTTAATTCGTTATAAACCGTATTACATACAATGATTCTTTAAAAAATCTAAAGAGTTACAAATTACACATCTATCATACTATTATCTAAATTAATTAAATTATTATATATTATTATTATAATTCAATTACTATTTATTATTATATATATTATTAATATTAATAATTATCTATAATTATTATTATTAAATTACTATTATTATATTATTATTAATTTATTTTACTCATTCATTTATTCATATATTACATATATAAAATCATTAATATTATATTAATATTACTACTATTATATTAATCTCAATCATAGATTACTAAAATTTAATATCTATTATATAATTATATTATTATTAATTAAACTACTTAATTTCTTTTTATTTAATTATTCATTCTTATTGCTATATTGTTATTAAATATTTTTTATAAATTTATTAAGTCTATTTCATCTATTTATTATATATAATTATTTTTAATTAATATATTTAATTAATTCTTATTATTAATTATTATGTAATCTCTCTCTATCCCATAACTCGTTAGGTGAAAACCTACATTAAAAACCATAAAATATATTAATATTTAATATTTAATATATCTCTTCTTAATTATTTTATTTTAAAAATTGAAGTAGTATTATGTGTGTAGGAATTCTCTATTTACTTTTATAATTGATTTTATTTCTTACACATTCTTTTTAAGTTAAGATTTATTATTATTATTATTATAATTTTAATTATTATTATTATTATTATTTTATCAATTCAATAAACCAGTATAGTAAATCAATGTAGAAAATCCCACTTTTTTTTTAGCTGTTGAAAAGCAGCTACATTCTGATAACTAATAAAGGAATAATTAAAAAATTTTTTAATTACATTTTAATTAAGTTAGATATATTACGGGCTGCTGTGATACTTCGTCTAGCATTTTTCAAGGTCTTTTCAATTGATTCATAATAATACTATTTAAAAAGTAGTTTGAATAAATAATTATTTAATTTATAAAATACTAATTAGAGTTTGATGTTAATTTTATGGTAGGTTTTAATTACTATAGTTGGTATTAGATATTCTGGAATTTATTGCGCTCAATAGGCATTGAGGTAGAAGAAGAAGAAGAAGAAGAAGAAGAAGAAAGAAGAAGAAGAAGAAGAGAAGATTAGAAGAGAAGAAGAAGAAGAAGAAGAAAGAATGAAGAAGAAGAAGAAGAAGAAGAACATGAAGAAGAAGAAGAGGAGAAGAAGAAGAGAAGAAGAAGAAGAAGAAAGAAGAGAAAGAAGAAGAAGAAGAAGAAGAAGAAGAAGAAGAAGAAGAAGAAGAAGAAGAAGAAGAAGAAGAAGAAGAAGAAGAAGAAGAAGAAGAAGAAGAAGAAGAAAGAATGAGAATGAGAAAAAGAATGAGAAAAAGAATGAGAAAATGGGAAAAATGAGAAAAAATTAGAGAAACAGATGATGAAAAGAATGAGAACAAGAATGAGAAAAAGAGATGAGAAAAGAGAATGAGAAAAAAATTGAGAAAAAGAAATGAGAAAAGAAAGAAAAAAATGAAAAGATGAGAGGAAAGGAAAAGAATATTTTAATGTAGATTTTCTGACGTCATTAACTATATGAAAAGCTTCAACAAAGAATACAGCGTTTATTTACTTATAAAAAAATTTCAAGATTTGTATCGATTCTGGGATTCCGGGTTGTCAATATATAGAATAAGATTTCGATTCGTTTTAAAATCTGGCCGAAGTGTAATCA
>JABUQX010084299.1:0-7500 GCA_015478945.1 Trachelipus rathkii
GTTGTACTTCGATTCAGCACTCGTTTGGGTGTTTAACCGTTTCCGCATTTATCATTAAACCTTTCGCGTTTTTATGCGCCGCTTCATATATATATATATATATATATATATATATATAGAAACTTAACTTACCCAATTCTCTAATATTTTTGTTTAAAACTCGTATTTTATCCTTTCCATTCATTTTGACTCAAAAATTAAATAAACTTTAAACAGAAATTAAAATCTTACTTTCTTGGTCTGATGAAAAACCGATTCTAAAGCAATGGTTTCTTCGTCCTCCTTTTATAAGGGATTCCTATCAAAGAGTTTTGAGGTTCAGGTTTGCTTTTGGGTAGTGGGAGGGTATTTTAAAAGGAATGGAGAAATATTTATTATTAAAGAAGATTAAGTGGGTGGAGATTATTTTACCATAAAAAAAGTGGAGCTAATAAAATATTGCCTTTATATATATATATATATATATATATATATATATATATATATATATATATATATATATATATATATATATATATATATATATATATATATATATATATATATATAGTTTGTGTGTTTCTGTGTCTGTGTGTCTGTATGTGTTTGTGTGTGTGTGTGTGTGTGTGCAGAACGCATAACCGAGGCGATCCTCAATGGCCTTCAGGAATTACCTTCGTCTTCGAACTCTAGCAACTCTTGCAACTTTTATTTCATCCCGGAATCGTGCAAAATCTTTTCCCTTAACACTGTGACACTAAAAACTCTTTTTCTACGTAGATAATGCAATAATAATAATAATCTATCTGGATTCTCTTTGTCTCGTCGTTTCAGGAATTATGGAACAAACGTCAACTCAAACTTTAATTCTTCGTGTTCCTCATTTAGTATCTTTCCGACGGCATAAATAACATTTTAATATCTTTTACAGCTGAAGTCTTCGATCAAACCTTTGACTATAATAATTCCATCTTAGACGATTCCGGTGTTATTCCTCGTTGACTAAAATCGTATTTATTTTCTAAAACTTTTATCTCTTCTCTCTGAGTTTCACACGAGGAAGTTGTACGGTCCTGATTGCATCCCTATAGTGGTTCTCAAAATGTGTGATTCCGATTTTCCATCCTGCCTTGGTAAACTATTAGCAAACATTCCCTTCCTATTGAAACGCCCATTCAGCCTGTGCTTAAAATGAGACCCCTCTCAACCCCTAAACTAGCGTCCAATCGCTTTTAACCTCCTATTTTTTAAAAAAAATTTCGAATCTATCTTTAATAGGAAATCTTGGAAACATTTCAATTCTTCTAATCTTATATCTGATCACCAGAAAGACTTTAGCAAGAAATGTTCTACTGGTGATCTTTTTTCCTCTCTCTCTCTCTCTCTCTCTCTCTCTTCATCTACATCTCTCTCTTCTTCTCTCGTCTCTCTCTTTCTTTCATCTCGTCTCTCTCTCTCTCTCTTCTTTATTTTCTCTCTCTTCTTTCTCTATGATGATGGCGCACCTCAAAGGCTGGGAAGTCTGCCTCCAACTAGAAGGTGATTTCAACACTGTGAAGGCTGCTTTCTTTCTTTCTTATCTTTCTTTCTTTCTTTCTTTCTTTCTTTCTTTCTTTCTTTCTTTCTTTTCTTCCTTAATTCCATTCTCTCTCTTCTCTCTCTCTTCTTACCTTTTCCTTTTTCTTCTCTCTCTTCTTTCTGTTCCTTTCTCTCTCTTCCCTTTCTTCTTTCTCTTCTTTCCTTTCTCTCTCTTTTCTCTCTTCTTTCTGTTTTTTCCTTTCTCTCTCTTCTCTCTTCTTTCTGTTCTTTCCTTTCTCTCTCTTCTCTTTCTTCTTTCTCTTCTTTTTTCTTTCTCTTGTCTTCTCTGCTCTCTCCTTTCCCTTTTTCTCTGTCTTCTTTTTCCTATTCATCGTCTCCGCCACCCATATTCTTCCACCACCATCTCTTCTTTCCTTTTCCTTTCTCTTCTCTTCTTTCTTCTTTCTCATTCTTTTCCTTTCTCACCCACTGCTTCTTCCTCTTTTCTCCTTCTTCCTCCTTTCTCTCCAACTTTTTCTCTTCTTTCCTTTTCCTCTGAGTCGGGCTCACTTCTTGTCTCTTCCTTTCCCTTTCTCTCTTTTCTCTCATTTTCTCGTTCTTCTCTTCTTTCATTCTATCCTCATCCCTCCTCTCTACCTCTACTGAGTCCACATCACCCTCTATTCATCAATCACACACACACCCTCCACAGACAGTCTCTCATCTGCCTTCCACTTCTCCCACCACCCCCACTCTCTTCTCAGTCTACTCTCTCTCTCTCCCCCATCACCTCATCTTCTCTCCTTCTCGTCTCTCTCATCCCTCTCTCACTTCCCTCCTTCTCTACTTCTTCGCTCCCTCACTCTTTTACTCTCTTTTCCTTTCTTTCTCTTCTTTTCTTCCTTTTCTCTTTCTTCTTCCCTCACTTTCTCTTCTTTTCCTTTCTCTTTCTTATGAGGATATTTTTTCCTTTCTCTCTCATTATTTCTACTCCTTCCCACTTCTTCAAAATTTTGGGAGTCTTCTCCTCTTCTTTCCTCTTCTTTATTTTCTCTCTTCTTCTCTCCTCATTTCTTTCTCCTCTTTCACTCACACTCTCACTTCTTTCTCCTCATCATATATCCCCTTTCTCTCTCTCTTACTCCCTCTTTTCCTTTCTCTTCTTCCTTTCTCTTTTTACTATTGTCTTCATTACTTTTTCCTTTCTCTTTCTCTCTCTCTTTATCTTCTTTTCTCTCTTCTTTCCTTTCTCTCATCCCCTCTCTCTTTCTCTCTCTTCTTTTTTTCTTCTTTCCTTTCTCTCTTCTCTCCTTTCTTCTTTCTCTTCTTTCCTTTCCTCTCTTTTTTCTCTTCTTTCCTTTCTCTCTTTTCTCTCTCTTTTTTCTCTTCTTTCCTTTCTCTCTCCTCTCTTCTTTTCCTCTCTTCTTTTCCCCCCTTTCTCTCCCATCTTCTTTCTCTCTTTTCCTTTTCTCTTTTTTCTCTCTTTCTTTCCTTTCTCTCTCTTTCTCTTCTTGCATTTTCTCTTCTTTCTTTTTTTTCTTTCTTTCCTCTTGCTTTCCTCATTCTTCTCCCTCTTCTTTACGCTTCTAATCTCATTCTCCTCTTTCCTTCTTCTGCTTCCCTTCCTTCTTCTCTCTCTTCTTTTTTTTACCCTTTCCTCTCTTCTTCTGTTTCTAATCAATATCTTCTCTTTTCTCTCTGCTTGATCCTTTCCTCTCTTCTCTCATCCTTTTTTTCCTTCCTCTCTCTTCTGTTTCTTCTTTCTCTTCTTTCCCTTTTCTCTGATTCATGGTCCTCAGCCCTTCTGCATTTTGCTGAATCTTTTGCTGTGGAGTTAAACAAATCGAAAGCTTTCAATAAATTAATTAGAAACATTAGAAATATCAGAGTACGTAAGAAAGCCACATTCTAATATATATATAATATATATATATATATATATATATATATATATATATATATATATTATATATATATAATATATATAATATATATAATATTATATATAATATATATATATATATATATATATTTTATATATATATATATATAATATATATATATAACCCACACTCATATATATATTAAATATATATATTATAATATAAATATATATAATTATATATATATATATATATATATATTTATAATATAATATAATATTAATATATCTATATATATATATATATATATATATAAATATAATAAATATTATTAGTGGAATGAAGCAGATGTCATTTTTTTCGCAATTCCGCGGATGCGGAATGCGGATTGTGTTCGGTACGCAGCATGCACGCTAACGCGAGGAGACGAGAGCGAGCGATAATCATGGAATGATGTACTGTCTCTTGATTTTACTATCCGCCGGATCGGATGTTTGATTATATATATAATATATAGGTACATATATAAATATATATGATTATATAGGGATTCGCGATAACAGCCTTATCAGATATACACAGTGAGGAACGATTGAGACGACATTACTGCTAGGTATATCGTAAGACTGGCATACGGTTCATCTGCAGTCTGAGCTACGACACACCCGCGAACAGCACCGATGCTGACGAAGAGCGCTGTATATAATAATATTAATATATATATCTATATATATACACTGCCGATGTGTACACCCAGGCGAATACGAATATATAAGATATAGTAATAATATATATAATCACTGCAATCGCAAGAAGCCTACATGGCAACGCTATCGTACATTGATGGTACCGGCCACACATATATATAATTTATATTATATATATATTATATATATTATATATAATATAATATATTATATATAATATATATATAATAACTATATTATATTTATTATATATTAAATATAAATATATATATATATAATACGCAGATATAAATAGCGTACACTATAATCGTACTATTATAGTCATCAGAGATAAACTTACGTTAGGAGTCACTGAGTTGTTACACAGAGAGAAAATCGTATGAACATACGATGTACATATATATAATATATATACTATATATAATATAATCATAATTATATAAATATCATTATTACTCTCTAGTAATGATAGAGGATATAAGCGCTTTCCAGAGAGCGAACTCGGAGAGAGAGAGGGATTTTATATTTTTTCCACCCAAATCCTAAATTAATATAATTGTGTACCACACCCAGGGTACCCGGGACGGGGACCAACTCCAATAGGAGCACCACACCAACTCTTCTTTCCCAACCTGACCTTAGGAAGAACTGAAAGAAAATAAAATTCAATATGGCAGACTTCGGAAATACTTTGTGTTCTTTGCAAATATAATAAAGATCGAATAAAAATTTTTTTCAGATTGTATATCCAACATCATCGTCCAAAGAAATCGGTACAATTTTGCGCGAACCTGAAAAAACGAACAGCCGATTCCTCCGATTTCGATGCCGATTCCGATGAATTGGTAATAAAAACTGAATAAAATATATATATATTATATTATATATTATATATATATTATATATATAATATATTAATATATATATATATATATATATATATATATATACAATTAATATAATAGTTATATATATAATTATATTATAGTATATATATTATAATATCTATTATACTCTATATAGGTGCAAACTAAAGAAGTTACCAGCATGATATCTCGAAAAACTACAGAGGTACAAAAAACATGATAACATATAGGAACCAGAGTAGGAACAATATTGTGTAAATGGAAAATGGAAAAGAATTTTTTTTAATTTTTTTTTTTATTTATTTTTTTAATGAATCTCCAAAAACTACGATAGGTACAAGCAGAATAAACTAACTACCTAATTTAGAATGCCTTGCAGTGTCCTAGAGCGAAGAAGCGAATTTTTTTTTTTTGCTTGACTAAAGGAAAGAAAACCACCAGGGTAAAACGCAAAGATGCAAGGAAGTACCGGGGTACCCTCTCGGCTCCTGGGCGACGCCGCCGAAAGGCGAGACGGGTAACGGACTAATTCTCTCGCCCGCCCTCCGCGGGAGGGTCTCCGGAACCCCCGCTCTTCTGGTATTTGTGGTCTTTGGGTGTCGCGGGGTTTCCTCCGCCCCTCCCCACGGGGATGGAAAAAAACGCCCCCCCGCTATCTGTCCCACCGTCGCTCAAGAAGCCCCTAAACTATAATTATTAACGCTGATTCCATATATGTTATTAGTTTTCTTCTACCTTATCGTAGTTTTTTATTATAAAACAAAAAAAATAAAACAAAAACAGGGGTAAAAATTTTTTAATTAGAACTTTAGAGGGTTTATGGTCATCCCCATGAAAATTGTAACATCCTTTCTGGGATTGAGTTCCTATGAAATGACTACTACACACACATCGTAAAATAACGATTGATTACTCTAATTATATACTTATTAATATCATATTATTATTACCATTATATATAATTATTATTATGTAAATTATCATATTTAATATTATTAATACTTATTCTTCATTATATTATTATATCTATTCCATAACATATTTTAAATTATCCAAAACTTTTATTTACTTTCAAAGGTAATCTTAATTATTGGGATATTTTGTACAGGATGAGTTGAAAACTGCTGAGACTACTATAACTTACTACTACTACTACACTACTTTAATAATCAATAAATAATAATAATAATATAATAATAGAAAATAATTAATAATACATAATAATAAATACTAATAACTAATAATAATAATTTAATAGTAATAATAATAATATAATAATAATAATAGGTGAGGGTGATATGTGATGATATGATGATGATGAATGATGATGATGATGATGATTGATGATGATAATACCAAATAATTGTAGATTATAATAATATATAATCCTTATCTTATGCAATAATTAGTTCATCAAATAAATAATGAAATAGATGCTGTAATACACTTAAACGGCAGAACATATAATAATATAATAATAATAATAAATAAAATAATCACTTTTCTACGATTAGCATATATTAATCTTCTATTTATATCTTTCTGTTTTAACTTGCAACTATCGTATCAGGCATTTTTTATTTTGTTTATTATTTAAGTAACACTCAATAATAACAGACATCGCATAAAACAAGTTAAGCATGTCTGTTATTATTATTTTCAAATTAATTAAATTATTATTCATTAATATTATCTAATTATTTATTATGAATAATATTATTACATTTACTTTTGCATCTTATCAAATTGATGTATTATTCTATATATTATCTATTATTATTATGATTATCATATTCATATTAGTATTAGTACTTAAGTATCTAGGTATTAAGTAGTCCAAGATTTTGACATTTTCTATTATATTTAGTAATTAAACTCATTATTGGTATATGTGTTCCATAATTATCCTCAAAATACACCATATTATTTTGATTTATTATTATTATTATAATTATTATTATTATATTATTATTATTATTATTATTATTATTATTATTATTCATTATTATTAATGATTATTATTATATTATTTTTATCTTTCATTAATGAACTTTTATATATCTAATATTTCATTTTTTCCAAAAAAAATAATAAGATAATAATAAGATAATACTAATAATAAGTAATATATATATATATTAATATTAACTTTTAAATGATATATATGTATATATTATATAATATAATACTTTATATATATATTATATATATTAATATATATATTATATATATTATATATATATATATATATAATATATAATATATATATAATCATATATTTAATATAAAATAAATTAAAACACCCAAAAAAAATTAAAAAATATACATATTTTTATTCTTGAGATTAAAAATATTTATTTACTAAATACTAGAGTTTATATATATATATAATACAATAAATATATATAAATATTTTATATATATATATAGTATATATAATATATATATATATATATAATCATATATAATATATATTAATATATATATATATAATATATATATATACTTATATATAATATATTATAATATATATATACTACTTATATA
>JABUQX010084301.1:0-2500 GCA_015478945.1 Trachelipus rathkii
TTGCTAAGGTGGCCCTCAAAAGAAACCTGGAATTTCTGTTCAGGTTTTGCGGAACATTTTTTTTCTTCTGCACAGCTACTCCAGTTGTTTAAGGGCCTTATTCGCCCCTTGTTTGGAGTACTGTTCTCAACATCTGGGGGGGGCTCCGGCCTCCACCCTTTCTATTGGAACAGAGGTTTGAGTCCTAAAGCCCTAAGAGAGCTAATTAACTGTCCCTACTTCTAAACTCTCTGGAACCTCTATCTCTCGCGACGTGACGTTGCGCACTTATCCTCTTTTCCTATAGGTTACTCAAACGGTAGATGCTTATAGGGAGTTTGGGCCACTCGCATTCCACCTCCATTGCGTCGCCCTCGCAAAACAAGGGGTGCCATGCTCTCGCATGCATTTTGCGTGAGCATTGAATATCCCAGACTCGTTCGTTGTGGTGCCTCTTCTTTCCAGCCCTTCTGTTCTGTGGAACTCCTTGCCATCTTCGTTTGTTTCCTACTGTATTTAATCTTGCTCTCTTAAAACCCATGTCTGCGCACACCTGAGAGATTTGCGTTAGGCTGGGCTTGGGTGGGCTTCCGGTTTTTTAATTTCACCTGCCCCCTCCTTGGAAAAAGGGCCAGCCCTGAGTGGTGGTAATCTGTAAAAATATATATTATTATATATATTATATATATAATATATATATGTATATAGTATATATATATATATATATATATAATATGTATATAAATATATATAATATTATATAATACTATATTTATTATATATATATATATATATATATATATATAAATATATATTTGTACAAGCCATCCTGTTAGGGTTATGCCGTCAGGGTGCTACTCTCCAGAAATCTTCTCCAAGATTTCTTATCTTCAAAATGTCGTTCTCTTCTACTTCCTCCTATCGTCCTTGCCTCTACGTTGCACAGCTCTGCCACCGAATCCATCCATCCTCTTCCTCGGTCTTCCTGCTGGTCTCTTACCTTCTGGTCTCCAATCCATCATCTCTCTCATCTCGTCCCCTTCCTCATTCTTTTCAAAATGTCCAAACATCTACTGGTTTCTCTTCAACGCATTCCAAGAACAGGTTCCACCCAAGTTCCCTCCTCACTGCTCGCTCCTCATTTCTGTCTTCTCCAGCGATACTCCTCTAATGAGTCTAAGTACTCTCATTTCGTAGCTTCTATTCTGCCTTTTTTGTATAGTATCAATGTCACCGAGGTCATACAACATATCGGTCTCAGAATTGTTTTTATAATTAATATTTTTAACCTCTGTTGGTATTCCTTTCTCCTTTGGCAACGGGTATAACATTCCCAATATTCTGTGAAAATCTCCCAAGTCTCCCTTTCAACTCGTCATCTTGTCTTCCTTGATCATCAAATACCACGCCAAATACTTAAATCTATTCACTTGCTTAAGACTTATGTCTTCTATGTTCACCATTATCTCTTCCCTCTCTCTTGCAATCACCATTATTTCCGTTTTCTCTCTGTTAATCCCCATGCCCATTGACTTCAGTACCTCATTCCATCTATTCAAAAGCTTCTTGCAGGCTTGAGCTCCTGATGTTATCACTGCGGCATCATCCGCATAAACCAAAGTGTGTTCCTTATTCTCCCTTATGTATCTTTTAAGCAGCCTGTCCAGGTAAAGTGCAAAGAGCAATGGTGACAGTACACTTCCCTGTCTAACTCCGTTTTCACTTCAAACCACTTCTCTCTCCTATTCCTCTAACCGTATTTATTGGATTTTTCATACATACTTTGATGGGCTGTTATAGGCTTTCTTGTATGGCATACATCGGATCTTTTAACACTCTTCACAGTTCTCCCTATTTATTCTATCGATGCTTTTTCAAGTCTAATGAATGCAGCCATACCCTTTTCATTCACTCTATGATTTTTTCTCTGTTAGCATCTTCATGTAAAATATTAGGTCTGTAGTACTTTTCCCCTGGTCTGAAACCATGCTGCCATTTTCCAATCTTGTCCTGAACTCCATGCTGCAATCTTTTTCAAAAATCCTCTCATATATTTTACTCAACCCCCACCAACAATACTCATTCCTCTATAATTTCCGCATATTCTTTTATCTCCTTCTTTAATGTATCGGACAGATTACTGCTTTCCTCCATTCTGTTGTATTTTTCTTTCTTTCTTCTCGGGAGACCAATTATGTCAAGGTGCGAGTCACCCCGCCCGATGCTATATTATTTTTTTTTATTTTTTAACGGGAGTGTTGAAATTTTGAATGGTATCTATATTAAATTCTCTATATCATTCTCAAATTGGAATCCAGTCCCAAATAATATAAATCTAAAAATTAATAAAAATATAACTATTAAATCTAACTTTAAAATTCATAAATTGAGCTATAAAATATGCCTCTGCAAATTGCTCTAGCCTGATGCAAAAAGGGAAAAGGCACAACCACCTAAAAAATCTCAATTCATTTTGAGAGAGAAAAGGAAAAAAGTTTTGAACAGCTCTTGTGCATTCCGG
>JABUQX010084301.1:7500-17500 GCA_015478945.1 Trachelipus rathkii
AAACTGAAGAACCCGTTCTTCAGTTGTTAGAATCCTTCTATATTTGGCATCTCAAACCGAACCTTTAATGAAAATCTAAGTTTTACAGTCTTTAATGACTGAAGTGAGGTTTTTATTTAAATCTGAGCACTTAACGCACCATATTAGTGGTAATCGGTTAATTTAACTGTATGGTTATTTACTTCAACTTTATATTATTGTTAACTTTTAATTAATTTTATATAACATTTTGTTTAAAATTTTGTCATTATATTGTGTCTTGAAAATGGGAAGAAGGAATCTTACCCGAAACTAGTCGGCTAATAAATAATTTAAAATGTTCAAATTCTTTTTTGGTTATACTCGCTATTTATATATATTAGTATATATATATATATATATAAATATATATATATATAGTATCTATATATATATATTACTATATATATATACTATATATATAATATTATAATATATATTTGTATATATATTATATAGTATTATTATATATTAATTATTATATATATATAATATATATATATATATATATATATATATATATAATATAATAATATATATATATTATATAATATATTATAATATTAGTATATATATATATATAACTATATATATATTCTAATAGTATAAATGACATTACTTTATAATTCGTAATGGAAATTTATTAGAATTATAAGAATAACTAATATCATACGGTAGATAAAAATGATAAAAAAAAAAATATTGGCAAGTTAAAAATGCGAAAAGTACTTGCAAGTACTTTTGCAAATTTTCAAGTACAAGAGGTGCAAGTACAAGTACAAGTACACTGGTTTTAGAAACTACAAGTACAAGTACAAGTTGCAAGTACAAGTACAAGTACTCCAAAAAATGTACTTAAGTCCAAGTACAAGTATAAGTACTTGTACTTGAACCCAAGCCTGATAGGAAGGTGGCTGCAGCAATTAAACCATTGGTGGATGTGAAGGTACTAAGTCTTGAGTGCGCTATATATAGTATATATATATATGATATATATATATATATATATATATATATATATATATATATATATATATATATATCGCGTTTCACTGATTTTCTTTAATTTTTAGCTATACTAACTTTTCATTTTCATTTCTACAGATGGCATTAACATTAAGAAGTAATCATAAAAAGTATTTTTCGTGGGAGCCACAAACCACCAAATAATAGGTGCAAAATTACCGTCAAAACAGCAAGTTCTTGTCGTTTTATTTTTCAACATCCGCGAGGTAAAATTAAATCTTGATGAAAGTGTGAACTTAGTTATTCGGGAGTATATTATATTTTGGGAGGTAGCTAAAATACAAAAAAATCATTACCTAACTCTGTGACAGTTACTGAACCTCTACAAGGAGTGGAAGCAGTTACAAAAAAAATGCAAACAAAATTAAAGATGTTTTTAAGCAACGAGAAGAGGATTTCCAAAACGAATTGGACAATATATTTAACATTTCCTCACCGATGATTTGAAAATAATGAAAGTAGAGGAGGATAAAATCTTCTTTGGGTAGGGCAAAGCTAAGTCCGAAGCCCAACGAGGATTTTTCTGTAGTATTTAAATTATAGTTGAAAATATTTTTGATGATATCTGGGTTTGAATGAGTAGTTAATGGACTAGTATTATAAAGATGATCAAGTTTGTTTTTTAAGTGGGTATTGCGTAATGTTATTTTCCTATCTTTTTTGTGGTTAACGTAGTCCAAAATCTTGGAAAAGAGATTCAAATCAGCGAAGTTGTTGATATAGTGCTGTTGTAAGTGTTTGAAATTGCTGTATTTTTTCCAGATTTCCTTTTTATTTCTTGTTTTAGACCTGAATTTTGTTATTCAGAAGGTGTCCGTATATATCTGGATATGGGTCATTTTTGTTCACATATACACTTTTAGGTATGAGACTTTTTGGAATTACACAATCTTTAAGGAAGTTTTGTAGAAAAGCCAAGTTGCATTTTGTAAGGTTGGCTGCAATTAGGGAGTCTAGATATCTATAGAAGAGCTTCTTTAATACGTAATATATGTTCAAAAGGATAATTACCTCTTGGTAGTAATCGGGATTCATAATGTATAGAATGTAAGCTAACTACAATCTTCACGTAGTTTATATGATACAGAATTTTGTTGCACCCTTGAGGTAATAATTAATAGATGGAATTTGATTAATTTAATGAACACACATTTAATTATTAATTATTATTAATTTTAAACACAAAGTATTAATTAAATTTTTAAGAAAATCAGCCTAGCTTTCGTGGTCATACGCGAACCCACTTCTTCAGGACTAAAAATAATAAAGATGACAATAGACTGAATTTAGCTACTTTTTCTTTTTATCCGGCTACTTGGTCTGCATCGAAGGTCTTCATGGTGATGTGGAATTGATACGTCCGAAATATTTAAAGTTGCGTTAAATCTTTTTTAGTAAATTGGTCAGGGAGATGGAATTCTTCAAATACATATTAGTTATTTCGTCTATGTGACATTCTCCTTTTTGTAGATTGAAATTATTGCTATTTTTGATGATGAAAGATTCTATAAATTTTCTGTTTTCTGTATCTTGTATCGGTTTTATGAGGGTGGATGTATTAGTGTTAATTATGTGGTTGGAAGTTTGACGATGTTTAACTAAGGATGAGGATTGTTTATCGTATTTTAAGTCGTTTTTATGTTGGTATATTCTGATGTTGAAGTTATTTGTTTCACCAATGTATTTTTTAGGGCAGTTATTACATTTTATTGTATAAATACCAGATTCTTTGTTTAGGTTATTGTTATTAGGTTTTAATGCATGTTTTAAGGTTATGTTGTTTGATTTTACGGTTTGTATATTACTAGGTATGTATTTGCGGATAATGTTTTTCTGTAAATTTGGGATAGGTAGTATGTTGGATAATGTGTTTTTGTTAGTAGTTATGTGTAAGTATTTATTTTTTGCTTTACGTAAGGCTTTATTGATGATGACTTGGGGATAGTCTATCTTGTTAAATATGTTTTTTATTATTTTAATTTCAGATGTTAAATATTGAGGACTACAAAGTCTAAAAGCACGTAGGAACAGATTACTTAATACGGCAGTTTTTGTGGAGGGATCGTGTGCAGAATACCAATGAATATAAGAAGGATTAGATGTAGGTTTACGATAAATATTGAAAGAAGGAAATTGTTCGTTGTTCCAGGTAATTAGTAGATCAAGGAAATGTATTTTGTTTTCAGTAGCTATTTCTATTGTAAATTTTATGTCAGGATGTATGTTATTAATAAAATTTAAAATGTGTTTATGTTAATTTCCTTTGGAATAAGTGCAAAAATATCATCCACGTAACAGACCAAACTATGGATTGAAATTTAGGAAAGATGTGGTAAACTTCTAGCAGCTCATGAATGATTAAAAGTAGGGAAAGGATGAACCCGACATAAGCCACGGGATTTTGTTTAAAAATTTATTGGAGTGAAGTAAGAGTGATCTAAATTTAAGGGTTATTATTGTTTTATGATATTAAAGGAAAGTTGAAAGGAGTGAAATTACTATTGGATAGGATTAATAAAGGAATAAGTAAATTAATGGTAAAGTCCACGGGGACTTTTGTAAATAATGAAACTACATCAAAACTAACTACGTTGAAGTCAGAAATTTTTTTTTGTTATGAACTGAATGGATAAAATGGGGAAAATTCTCTTTAAGACCACAGTTGTTTGAGAAAAAAAAAAGTTTTAGTATAGTTTTATTTCGGAGGGGTAAGGCCTCAGCCCTTCGGGCTGAGGTACAAAGCACGCTTACACCCCCTTAGGGGTGATTCCCCTTCTGTGGATTCACACCCTTTCAAGGGGCCATCACTATTTCTTCTTATATCTCCCCATGGGTAGTTCAATCCCGGAGAAGGCAGTAAATTCTTTACATAGTGAAAATTAACCGCTTACACTCCCCTTCAGGGTACTCCGAGATGGGTCTTCATGCATCTCTCGGGGGTGATCTCCCTGTAGTGGGGCTCATCGCTGAAAATTGCTCGGTTATGTGTCGTAAAGATTGAGATTATGTTGATGAGTGAGCGCATTCGTGAAAGTTTTTGTATAAACATGAAAGTATCCCCGATGATAAGTCTATAGTGTAAGCCTAACGAACCGATGGTATTGCGTAATGTTCCGAAAGTAGGATAGGTTAAGTTTTATGGACAATGTTAGTTACTTACCGTTGATAAGCAAAGAACTTTGTAAATGAAAACTGTTTATTGCCGAGTTAGGTACGTTATGTTAAATATTACTATGACAATGTGAAATTAACGCTGATTTGTTAGAGATATGATGAGTTTCGTAAGATATTACTGTGTTAACTGACGATGATGTGTTAGAAACGTGAGCCTAGGTTAAGTTTTTGCTGAGTAATGTTAGGTTTGCTCGAGAATTTTGCTAATGTCTACGTTTATTTATAGTTCAAAATGATGTTATATTCGAAACGAGTGACACTTTGATGAAGATAGTGTCAATTCAAAGTTCAAGATGCTGGTATCTTTGATAGATTGGTCACTTTGTTAAGGGATTTTGTTAGATAATACTGGTTTAACTGGTGCTGATATGTTGGAAAAGTAGGGATACATTGAGTTTTGTATGTCCTGTTAGCTACTTTACCTTTGATAAGTAAGGAATTTTGCGGATGTTAACTTGGGTGCTTATTCTTGCTTAAGATGTGTCTGATTTGCCTTTGTACATTATATTCTTAGCTTAGATATGATATGTTAGCTTTATTGATGTGAAACTTTGTTACGTTTTACAGCTATTCGTTGGTCTGTATGATATTTAAGGTAAGGTTATGATAAATATTTATTTAATATTCCTATGTTAAGAATAAATACTTATAATGTCCCAGATACGTTTAGGTGTTTATTTATTGGGTTTTTAGTTACGTTCTTGTATGCTATATTAGTTACTTTACTGTTGTTAAGAGTGTCTGGAACTTTGTTAATGTTGACCGTTTATTCCGGCGTAAAGGTGTGTTAGGTTTGTCGTTGTACATTATATTCTTAGTTCAGGTTATGATATGTTAGCTTTATTGATGCTAAAACTTTGTTGCGTTAGTATATATTCGTAGGTCAGTATATAAAGAACTTATTTTATGTTATGGACATGTATAGAAGAGTGATCATAAGTATCAGTGCATGGATCATATGGATCTCAGTGATTCATAGAGTGAATATCAGAAGATGCTGAAAAACAGATGGTTTGATTTACTGATTTACTGATTTACTGCTTTAAAATCAGCAAACTATTACACTTTACTATGATATTTTATTCAAAGAACTTATTTTTATGTTATGTTTGGATAAAACTTTGTTATTTTTAAGTCATGTTTGGATAAAACTTCGTTATGTTTGCAATTATTCGTTGGGGATAATGATATTTAGGTAAGGTTATGATGAATTTTTGATAAATATTACGAAGTTAATGTAAAAAACTTTGTTACGTTAGCATTATATTCGTTGTGTTAGCGATATGTTTGAAAAAGTGTGAATAGGTTACGTTTTGTACGCAGCGTTAGGTACTTTACGTTTGTTAAGTATGGAACTTTAATGTTTAATAGTTTGTTGTTGTTGTCTAGCGAGATTATATGCAATTTTGATCTGTTATGGTTCGTTCGTACGTCATATTCTTGTTTACTTTCTTCTGATTGGTTTGAAGAAAGAATCTCATTACATTTAAGGATTGTTTATACACTCTATTTTCATCAGTAGGATATATTTCGCTATGTTGGTACGATGACATCTACCCGCATCTCTACGCTTGTTGTTAATATCTTTACGAGGAGTTTCGTTATTCCCAACGATGTGTCATTTATATTTATTCGTAAACCGAATGGAGACCGATACATTGCTTGTATTCCAGCCAGAGGTTCAAATAATAGACCCTTATTCATTTGTGTTGAAGAATTCATCAAGATTATCGATATCGCAGCAGCATGGGTAGAGGATAAGTGTGCGTCATCTGATGTATCGACGCGCAGTGAAATATCTAACTGGGGAGACAGCGTGAGAGGTTTTAATAGAATAGATGCTGTTACCTCGTCATGCGACAATATTAAAAGCTTCAATGCACGCAACTATTGGAACCCGTCTGGAACCTTCTGGCGACACAGCAATATAGGTTTCACAGTTCTGACATCTGAAAATATTACAGCATTGCTTAAAATAAAAAATGAATTAACATCGCATCTTAACGACGTTGACATACTTGAGGACTTAATACATATAGCTCATGGTGTAATCTATGATATTTACACCGAAACATGTGGTTTCCCTTATAATGCGGTATACAGGAGTGCGCTAATAACTATCAGCATGGACGAGTTTACTTCTCTCTGGAACGAGAGAATGAGTGCTGTTGAACCAAAATATGCAGAAAAATGGTTTAGTGCTGCGGAACGCATTTATATTTACATCCTTTCAAAGGGTGTTGAATCTCTGGAGAGATATATAGAACTTACCCAGCTTATGTTGAATCCTATGTCCTATAATTAGATAGTTTTCCTGTTTATAGTTGTCACCACCACTTTTACACGGGCAGGACATTCTTTTCAATATGAAAATACTGGTTGAGCCTGGGGTGAGAAAACTTGACATTGCACAGAGAGCAAAGAGAGCTTTATTGGTTAAGTTGTTAATGATAGCTGTTTATTTGTCTGGTTGTTGTGTGTCAAGTATGTTATGTTCATAGTTTAGCTTTACAGAGGATAAAACTTTACTATGTTTGTCTTTACCCGTTAGGTATTTTTATAGTTAGTGTCATTTTCACAGCAGCACGCTTTAGGCCAGGAAAATGTTAGAGATATGTGACAAAAGTGTGGGACATTTTATACTATGTTAAGTGTGGAACTCCTCATTTAGGTTTTTATTCAAGTTGAACCTGTGTAGGTTTGTTGTTAGCATCTATTATGTTCTTAGACCGGATGATGTACTGTAGCTTTATTAATGTGAAAGAAAACTTGTTACGTTATATATTCATTGATCGATGTATAAGAACTTGTTTTTATGTTATGTTTATCGAAAGCTTGTGAGATTCCACAATGTGACTTGAATCAATAATCCAATATGAATAGTTGATATGGGAGGTAGAACGAGAGGGTATGGTAGATGGTTTGATTTTACTGATTTACCAGAGCGGTATGTAAAGCGCAGGTGCATTAATTTGTTAAAAAATATGACTTGAATTAATAGATCAATAGATCAATAGATCAATAGACCAATAGATCAATAGATCAATAGATCAATAGATCACGGATGGACAGGAGGGTGGCTGGATGGGGGTTTGATTTACTGATTTACTGATTTTGGGTATGTAAAACATGACAATTTTAGTAAAAAATATGACTTGAATCAATGATCAATAGATCAATAGATCACGGATGGACAGGAGGGTGGTTGGATGGTGGTTGGATGGTGGTTTGATTTACTGATTTACTGATTTACTGCTTTGGGGTATGTAAAACATGACAATTTTAGTAAAAAATATGACTTGAATCAATAGATCAATAGCTCACGGATGGACAGGAGGGTGGCTGGATGGTGGCTTGATTTACTGATTTACTGCTTTAGGGTATGTAAAACATGACAATTTTAGTAAAAAATATTTGAATCAATAGATCACGGATGGACAGGAGGGTGGCTGGATGGTGGTTTGATTTACTGATTTACTGATTTACTGCTTTAGGGTATGTAAAACATGACAATTTTAGTAAAAAATATGACTTGAATCAATAGATCAATAGATCAATAGATCAATAGATCAATAGATCACGGATGGACAGGAGAGTGGCTGAATGGTGGTTTGATTTATTGATTTACTGCTTTAGGGTATGTAAAACATGACAACTTTATTAAAAAATATGACATGAATCAATAGATCAATAGATCACGGAAGGGGTGAGGAGGGCAGTTTGATTTACTGATTTACTGATTTACTGCTTTAGGGTATGTAAAACGTAATTTTTTTAATTTATAAACATAAATAGAATATATATATATATATATTTTTTATGGTTCTGAAACAATCATTTCCGAAATCTACAGACCCGATAAAATATATAAGGACACCAACGTTGTTGTTATACGAATGTTTATTAACTCGGCACCGCACCGCACCGGTGGCAGTACTGGCTCCGACTCCTCTGACTCCGAATCCTTCACCGACTCATTCCTTCTCTGACTCCGAATCTGTCTGCACTTTTCTCCACTTCTGCCGTGGTTTGCCATCTCATCCATTTCTACAGGGTGACCTCCTCTGGGGGTCCCCAGACACCCTTTATGAACCTATAACCCTCATATTCGAGATCTACGGGTCCGATAACGTATATAGACCCAATATCATAACCAACGCGAAATATTTACTAACCCGGCACCGCACCGGAGCCAGCACCGGTGCCGATGCCAACTCCTCTGATTCCGATTCCGTCTTTCTAGAAATCCGACTCCGAATCCGCTCTCCAAATTTCAGCCTTCTATGAACATTTCGATTTTTTGGGGGGGTTGCGCTCCACGGGGGACACAGGGGATCTTTACCATCATTTTACGAGAGACTAATATCTGAGGTACTTAGTGTTTTTTAGAACTTTAGTTAAAAAGTTAATTTTTATATAATGAATAAATAAAATAATAATAATAATAATAATAATAATAATAATAATAATAATAATAATAATAATAATAATAATAATAATAATAATAATAATAATAATAATAATATGCGGGACCGGAGGCGGAGCGACCGGTGCGACCGGTGCGACCGCCGAGCCGGCGGCGGCTGCATGCGCGCTCGAGGTGACTGCGTACGCGGCTGCAGCGGCAGCTGCAGCCGCGCCTGCAGCTGCTGCTGCGGCTACATCAGGAACGATGATAACGCAGACGGAATATATATAAATATATATATATATATATATATATATATATATATATATATATATTTTTTCTTTATTATAACAATATATACATATATATATATATATATATATATATATATATATATATATATATATATATATATATATATATATATATATATATATATATATATATATATATATATATATATTGTATGTATTATATATATATATATATATATATATATATATATATATATATATATATAAATATATAAATACAAATAGAGACACTATATATATATATATATATATATATATATATATATATATATATATATATATATATATATATATATAAAGAATAATAAAAAAAAAAAAAAAAAAAATAAATAAAAAAAATAAAATAAATAAGTAATAATAATAATAATAATAATAATAATAATAATAATAATAAATAATAATAATAATAATAATAATAATAATAATAATAATAATAAATAAATAAAAAAGAATAAAAATAATAAAAATAAATTAAAATAATATGGGTGGAAGAATTACGGGACGTTATCGAGCCGTTATCAGTTATCAAACGTACCGACCGATAAGAACGCTCAGCGGCAGTATCTCTTTGGTGAGCGACGAACCTGCACACTTACTACTTTACTATATATTTTATATTCTTTGTGTACATTTTTATATATATATATATATATATATATATATATATATACTATATATATAATATATTATATATATATATATATAGGCGTACATGTGCATGCATATAGGTGAATGCAAGTGTGAGTTTGTGCTGTCGTCGAGCAACGCCCTTTCTTCAGTTATCATCTTATGTATTCATGTAAAAGATTAATTAATACAATGTTCGAATATGTAAGTACCATTAATACTCTGATAGAGAGACAAAGATGAAAAGATTAAAGTTTGAGAAACCTTTTGGGCGGGGTTAACATATGCTTTGTTCACGGACGATCAATGTTTTCTTCATCAGTTTAATGTTTTCTCTTTCCTTATTACAAATCAACATTTTGGACTTTCATTAGGCTTATTCTTTTTAGGTAAAACATATGCACAACCCGTTTCATATCTTCAAAAAATTCAT
>JABUQX010084301.1:22500-27500 GCA_015478945.1 Trachelipus rathkii
ATAATAATATAAAATATAATAATAATTAATAATAATAAAATAATAAGAAAAATAATATAATAATAATATATATTAATAATAATAACATTAAAAATTATAATAATAATAATATATAATAATAATAATATAAAATATAATAATAAAATGAATAATAATTATAATTATAAATAATAATATATACAATATAAATAATAACAATAATAATTAATAATTAATATATAATTAATATAAAATAATAATAATTAATGATAATAATAATAATATATAATAATAATTAAAATAATATAGTTTATAATTAATAATATATATATAATAAAAGAACACCAAAAAATAAAATTCCAATAATAATATTAACATTAAAAAATTATTATAATAATAATAATAATAAATAATATAAATAATAAAATAATAATATAATAATAATAATAAATAATAATAATAATAATAATAATAAGTATAATAATAATAATAAAAAATAATAATAATAATAATAATAATAATAATAATAGTAATAAATAATAAAAGAACACCCAAAAATAAAATTCCAATAATAATAAAAAATAATAATTATAATAGTATTAAACATAATAGTAATATATATTAAAAATATATAAAAAATAATAATTTCATTATAAAAATAATATTAAAAATAATAATATATTAAAAATAATAAAAAAAATATTAAAAAATATTAAATAATAATAAAATAATAATTAATAATTAAATAATATAATAATAATAATAATATATAATAATAATAATAATAATAATAATAATAATAATAATAATAATAAAATAATATTAAAAGTAATAATAATAATGATATTAAAAATAATTGTACTAATAATAAAATTAATAATAATGACAAATCTAGGAAAAATAAAAATAATAATAAATAATAATAATAATAATAATAATAAAATAATATAAATAATAATAATAATAATATATAATAATAATAATAATAATAAATAATATAATAACAACAACAACAACAACTATAATAATAAATAATAATAACAAATATAATATAATATATAATAATAATTAAAATTAATAATAATAATAAATAATAATAATAATAATAATAATAATAATAATATATAATAATATAATAATAATAATAAAATAATAATAATAATAATAATAATAATAATAATAATAATAATAATAATAATAATAATAATAATAATAATAATAATAATAATAATAATAATAATAATAATAATAATAATAAAAATAATAATATAATAATAATAATAATAATTAATAAATAATAACTTAAGAGGAATTTAAAATCAAGACAATGCACATTATTAATAATAGTCAGAGCTGGTCAGTGAGACTAGAACAACTAAATAGAAAAAAATAGAATAACTCAGAAGACAGCTACGGAAGGCGGAGCAAAGAAGGATTGGTTGGTTGGTGGAAAATAATTGGTTAGAAGGTGTACAAAAAATAATAAATATATAAATAAATAAGTAAGTAATAATTTTTTTTAAGTGATATATAATTGCTTAGAAGTTGTGTTATTGTTTAGTATAGGTTTGTGTTTATTAATGTATAAAGATTCAAGAACAAGTAATCAGTAATCATTATACATGGGAGGCTGGAAAATACCAAAAAGTGAAAAAACAACTCCTACCAAAACATAGAATGCTCCCTGACAGGAGAGGCCTCCTTCACCGACAGAGGACACAAGGTCCTATGGCTAATGCCCATATGCTCGCATGCCCTAGATCTGAGTAGTCTTATGGTGGAACCTATATAGGTGCCTCGCTCACAGCGAGGACATGTGTATTTATAAACCACACCAGATCTGATGAACATGACAGGCAACTGATCTTTGAAATGAAAGAGAGAACCAATCCTAAGGGAGTTAGACAAAACAAGATTAAAACAGATGTGAGGAAAGAAACGGTTCAGGGTCTGCTCCAGATCTCTCCTCAAAGAGACAGAAACAGGCCCCACATATGGAAACTTGAAGAATAGTGACTTTTTTGAAACAGTAAGGGTTTGTTGTTTAGGTTGATAGATATTATAAAGGTAGTCATGAATGATCCTGAAAAAGAAATCGGAAGGAAAACAATTATTTTTAAAGTACGTGAATAGAAACTGAAACTCTTCATGTAGTGAAATGAAGTTAGAGGTTAATTTGTAGGCTCTGTTTATCAATGTAAGAACGGCATTCTTTTTGTATTTTAAAGGTGTAAAACTGTAAAAATTCATACCTTGAGGAGTAAAAGTTGTTTTTCTATAGACGGAAGTTGAAAATTTCTCGGTGTTCCTCCTGACCAGCACATCCAGAAAGGGTAAAGTGCCAGCTGTCTCAAATTCTATTGAAAATTTAATATTAGGGTGAATGGAGTTGATATAATTACCAAATTGAATGGCATCTTCGTTATTATTAAAAGTGCAGAAAATATCATCGACGTAACGTTTATAAAATTTAGGGGCTGGAATAGCTCTATTGTTCATGAAAGTTTCCTCCATATGATTGAGAAAGATATTTGCGAAGATGGGGCCTAGGGGGGAACCCATCGCGACACCATCCACCTGCTGATATATTTTATTATTAAATAAAAAGTAAGAAATTTTCAACTTCCGTCTATAGAAAAACAACTTTTACTCAAGGTATGAATTTTTACAGTTTTACACCTTTAAAATACAAAAAGAATGCCGTTCTTACATTGATAAACAGAGCCTACAAATTAACCTCAAACTTCATTTCACTACATGAAGAGTTTCAGTTTCTATTCACGTACTTTAAAAATAATTGTTTTCCTTCCGATTTCTTTTACAGGATCATTCATGACTACCTTTATAATATCTATCAACCTAAACAACAAACCCTTACTGTTTCAAAAAAGTCACTATTCTTCAAGTTTCCATATGTGGGGCCTGTTTCTGTCTCTTTGAGGAGAGATCTGGAGCAGACCCTGAACCGTTTTTTTCCTCACATCTGTTTTAATCTTGTTTTGTCTAACTCCCTTAGGATTGGTTCTCTCTTTCATTTCAAAGATCAGTTGCCTGTCATGTTCAGATCTGGTGTGGTTTATAAATACACATGTCCTCGCTGTGAGCGAGGCACCTATATAGGTTCCATCATAAGACTACTCAGATCTAGGGCATGCAAGCAAATGGGCATTAGCCATAGGACCTTGTGTCCTCTGTTCTGTTCAGGTCTGGTGTGGTTTATAAATACAAATGTCCTCGCTGTGAGCGAGGCACCTATATAGGTTCCATCATAAGACTACTCAGATCTAGGGCATGCGAGCAAATGGGCATTAGCCATAGGACCTTGTGTCCTCTGTCGGTGAAGGAGGCCTCTCCTGTCAGGGAGCATTCTGTGTCTTGTGCCACACCTCTGTTATTTCAACATTTCAAGATTTTAGCTTCCACCTCTCACTCTCCTTCTTTACTAATTCTTGAATCTTTATACATTAATAAAAAAAAAACTACATAAACAATGACTACAGACACAAAAAAACACCCGAAAATGACGTTTTAGAGGTCAAAAAAAGCTGCGGTTTGCTTTTTTCCCCATCAAAATTGTCTGAAAATTAAGAATTTTATGTCCATTTTTAGGTGGGGGCTAAAATGGGGTCCCAAAATCCCCAATATTGAATCCTGTCCTTGAGTTGGGGTTTTCAGAAGCCCAGATTTTATTTACATGAGAAAACGCACGTTCTGTGGAGGCATTTGTTCCAGGAAGACAAAGGATATATTGAACTAATGCCGACAAATGTTGATGAGAAATATTACGATTCTTAAGGAAAGTAAATACTTCCACCCACCGTTTGTCTGTTACTAGATTCGAAGCATTCCATTCGTCTACTTTCTCGTCTATATATTTGGTCGAACACGTAAACTCGTCAAACAAATCTGAATCATTCTTGCGGTCAAAAACCTCTTTTTCTGACGCAAAATCCATTGTTTTTAAAATTTGTGACCAACTTGGGGTTTTCCTTAGCGAAATCCAATCCATAAATTCAAAATCTGAAAATGCAACTGACCACTGATCCAAGTACTTCAAATAAGTATAATAAAAATCCACAACTATTTTCTTTACGGTCTTTGCCTCAGAAGAATTTACTCCCTCTTCTACAAGCTTGCTAAGTAGCCCTCGAACCGAATGTGGTAAAAACACATGGTCTTTTCTCGATTGTAATGTTTCTTTCATATTGGATATTTCTAGCAATACTTCTATGGCTGAAATATTGTCTCCTTCAATCTTCATAACAACTTTGTGAAAAGAAGCTGCCTGAGAATGAAGGAAATGAAGCCATATTTCAGCAAGGGGATTTTCAAAAAAACATTTTCAAAACCTCTGGACATTTGTTCTGACTGTCAAAGTATGATTTCAGTCCAGGAAAGAGTTTATAATTTAATATTAACTATTATAATTATTTGAAAAGGGAAAAATAGCGGTATCTCTCTGGAAAAAGCGGGACTTCTCAGAAAAAAACGGGACATTTTTTCTATTTTAAAGAAGCGGGACAGGGTCGAAAAAAGCGGGACTGTCCCGCCTAAAAGCGGGACTATGGTCACTTTACCGACAGAGGACACAAGGTCCTATGGCTAATGCCCATATGCTCGCATGCCCTAGATCTGAGTAGTCTTATGATGGAACCTATATAGGTGCCTCGCTCACAGCGAGGACATGTGTATTTATAAACCACACCAGACCTGAACAGTACAGGCAACTGATCTTTGAAATGAAAAAGAGAACCATTCCTGAGGGAGTTAGACAAAACAAGATTAAAACAGATGTGAGGAAAAAAACGGTTCAGGGTCTGCTCCAGATCTCTCCTCAAAGAGACAGAAACAGGCCCCACATATGGAAACTTGAAGAATAGCGACTTTTTTGAAACAGTAAGGGTTTGTTGTTTAGGTTGATAGATATTATAAAGGTAGTCATGAATGATCCTGTAAAAGAAATCGGAAGGAAAACAATTATTTTTAAAGTACGTGAATAGAAACTGAAACTCTTCATGTAG